>JANHFO010002603.1:45673-55693 GCA_032468095.1 Pareas carinatus
AATGACAGCTAATGACTTAAAAGCCAGCCATCAACACACCCCAATCAACATCTAAAAAGCCACACACCGCAGGCACTATAAATGCCACACACAGAAGAGCACAATTTTGGTGAGAATTGCTCATTTAGGAACCAAGCTGTTTAGATGTGATAGAACCCTTCTTGAAAACTCAGGCTTGGTTAATATTGAGGAAGGGGGGATTGGATACCTGGCTGACAGTTTGAGAAATCCTTTGTTCAATTTAAATTCATAGTTGTACCCATTTCTTTCATTGGCATGGCTGTCCGTAGTGGAATGTATTTGAAGTAATTAATCATGGGCCAAGGCAATATACTGTACGAGAAGGTGCTTTTAAAATTAATGGGAAAATTTCAGCTTCTGCCAGCCTGTAAACATAATATGTTCCAGGGTATATCCGGACCCAGCTGGGTTTCCTTAGACACACCTTTCTATCATTTTTAAAATAAATTTAAATTATGAGTAGAGCTCTCTTAGACAAGGCTAAATTGCAATGTGTGTGAATGATGAGAGGAAATTGCTCTGTGCGATTCGTGTTCATCGGCTTTTGAGACTGCTACCTTAACAAAGTGGAGCAGTCTTTTTGAAATAAATTGCTCTACTATATATAGAGAGAGAGGGGTGTTTTTCTTTGTTCCTTTCTGATTTAGAGACAAAATGTTTTTCAAGGCTGTTCGGAACAGGAATACTTCAAGCAGGGCCTTCAGAGAAGATCTGAAAAGAAATATAGTCACTGTGCAGAATAAATAGGAGATTTGATGTTATTACTTAACACAAACCTTTCTAGAAGTACTTTGAAATATTTACTCTGTTGCTATATACCAAACCATTAGGGTCATATTGAGGACACTTTAAAAAAAAGTTAAGTACTGACAAATATTTTTAAGTTCCTCTATTTTATTCTTTGACCACTAGTGTACATGCATTCACAGCTGATCCTATGGCAGATTTATAGCCACACATTTCCTTTTCCTTCTTGTTCATTTCCCTAGCTTTATTGTATCTTGAAATCACTTTTATGGACAGAGCCAATAAAGACTTAATTACAGCTGCCATTCTCTCTTTCTGGCGCAGAAACTGGAAAGTGAGGTATTTAAAACATGAAAAGCAAAGGATAGAAACTGTAATATGAGACCCAGTTGGAATGAATTTCCTGCATGCTGATAAAAACAAAATAAGTGAATACTTTTTGCCAGTCTATCCAAAATACCCATCGGACATTTTGCATTCGGCGACATTTACAAATGAAGGCAGTGAAAATGGCTTTGAGATAGCGGCCTTTCCTGTGAGCTTTATTTTGCTCTCAAAAACAACTCTAAACAGGCAGTAGAAAGAATCCATGAGCGAAAGTGACAGATCTACTCATGCCTTTATTACGGTTCTTATTAAGATGCAGTCTTCTCTGCTGCATGTCAGTGCATTTATTTGTATTTCAGCACCATAATAGTTCTATTTTAAAGATAGGGAAAGCCAGAAAATAGGTTAGATTGCAAGGTAGTCGTTGACTTATGACCAGTTGCTTAGCAACCATTCAAAGTTACAACGCACTGCACCTACAAAGGTACTTACAACCCTATTTTGATGGTTGCACACACACCCCTGCCGTAATGTGTTCACATTTTAAAGTTTGGCAACTGGCTCACCTTTACTGATGTTTGCAGTGTGCTGCAGTCATGTGACAACAATGTTCAGTGGTTTTTGTCAGTTTCCAGCATTTACTCCTGATTTCTGGCAAAAGACACCCATTGGGTAAAACAGATTTGCTTAACAATCATTTGTTAATGGCTGCCACTTTGGCTTATCAACTGCCCCCCCCAAAGGTCTTAAAAATCAGGCGCCGTCACATGGTGATCCACTTAATGACTAGTCCCGGCTCAGTTACAATTCTCAGTTGAGGACTAGCTGCATTGAAATTTATTGAACAAATGTGTTTGTTCTGGTGAGTTCTTGCATTATGCATAATTTTCATTAAAAGTTTGAAGAACAATAATAAAAACTGTAGCAAATTAAATCAGCAGAGAAAAAGTGGAAAAGAGAGAAATAACATAAAAAGCTAAGAATGCAATAAGAAGCAGAAATAAAAGCAAATAGAAAAAAGCAAGAGTGAGATATAAAGACATAAGCAAGTAGCTTCCGACATTCTTCACAGCAGTTATAAGTGCAAAATATATTTTAAACTCTCCAATGTTACACCATTACTCTCTTCTTTCTATAATCTGTAATGACTCTTGTCTAACCATCAGAACCATAAAGAACATATTCATTTTTTGTTTCTTTGTATTTACGCAAAAAGTCCACAAGGAGTTTCCAGTCACCAATAAATGTACTGAGTTCTTGCATAAAGATCAAAGGGGCAGCAAACAGAAATGGGTGGGTTTCAAGTCCTTTTAAAAGCATATTACAGTGCATTCAAGTCTTTGACAATTTGTGTGAAAATTTTGGAAAGCCAATATTCCCCAAGTATTTATTAATTCTTTTCTATTGTGTTTTTCCCCATAGGATTCGAATCTTACGCTGTACACTGATAATCCAGACTTAACGCCATGTTTCCAAAACACTGTCTTGGCTTGGATCCCATGCTTCTATCTTGGATGCATCTTGCCATTTTACCTCCTTTATCTAAAATACAACAACCGAGGCTACATTGTGTTGTCTGTGCTGAACAGGATCAAAACGGTAAGATCTTTGTCACCCCAAGGCACTATATAGCCAGTGGCAGATGTGGCAATCTTTTAAAGAATTCATTTGCAAGAAATACGTAAGAATAAAGTACTGTGACAAATGAGTTAAAAGGAATACGATCCAATCATATCTTATATCTGAAGCTTATCATTCAGCATGACAGCTATTGAGCAATAGATGAACTTGCAAATGCCGTTCTGGAAATAACACTTGATTTTATTAAACAGTATTTCAAGATGTCTGTCATGTTTTCAAAAGCATACTCCTTCCACTAATGAGTCAGACAGGAGCTTTCCTGCTATGTGTCAATTGTTTTTGAAGAATGAAAGACATTATGCATGCTTAATTAATTGGACATGCATGACATCACATGACCGTGACTTGCGATTTTATTTCCGTAATCTCCGTTAACTCTGCTTGCTGGAAGCTGGTTGGGAAACATGCAAATGAGAATTTGCAATAGTCATAAATGGGCGCCAGTTACCGGCACCCAAATGGTGATCACATGACTAAGGGGCACCGCAACAGATGTAAATATGAGGATTGGCTGCAATACTGTTTTTCTTCCTTCTTTGTGATTTTGAACAATCATTAAATGAGGTAGTCCGTAACGTACAGGTAGTCCTCCATTAATGATGGTAACTGGGATCAGAATCTATGTTGCTAAACAACGTAAAGCACAATGACCACATCACTTAACAATGGCAATCCTGGCAGTTCTGCTTGCTGCTCTTAACCAAATCCCACCCAGTCATTATCTAAGACACTCCTGGCTTGACCCCGGGCCCCTCCCAGCCACAAGCCTTGGTAAGGTAAGAGACTGCCTCCTCTTCATCTCTCTCTGCTCGCTCTTCCACTGGTGCCCTTTTGACCATCCTGCACTCCACTGGCCCTGCCATTTCTAGCTGACCTTCACCCTCTTCCTCCTCCCACTGCTGACGAGGTGTGCCTGACCTGGCCTTCTGCAAGGTGGCTGCTGGCTGCACTAGGCCATCTTTCCATGGCCACCTGTGTACTTCTTCACACCCTATGTAGCCTTCTTCTGAGGCTTTGGAAGATGGAGTGCAGGACGGCCAAAGGGGCAGAGATGGGAGATGGGCAGGTGAGGGTAGTTGAATTTTACTTCAGCAATTAGTGCAGGTGAGCTGCCAAGGGCCAGAATTTTGATCATGTGACTGCAGGGGCACAGTAACTTTGAGGGATAGGCTTAACTACCACTTATTCAGTCCCACCGTAACTTCAAAAAGTTGCTGAATGAATGGTTGTTAATCAAGGACTGCCTGTAATTTTTTTCCCCCTTGGGAACCAGTCATTGCATACTCCTTTTGATAGCCCTTAGTTCATATTGCCTGTTACCTCACTGAGTATAGTAATGGCTTGTAATCTCTGTGAAATGGTGAGCAATGATGAATTTTAAGGAACTGCACTATAAAAAAACCCGTTCAGTTGATCATGAAATATCGAATTCGCTAAAGGACAAACTAACAAGTGACTCAGTTGGTCATCATTGTATTTTTTATTATTATTTAGACTTATATACCACTTAACAGTTTTTTACAGCACTCTCTAAGCAGTTTACACAGTCAGCATGTTGCCCCCCAACAATCTGAGTCCTCATTTTACCGACCTCGGAAGGATGGAAGGGCTGAGTCCACCTTGAGCCAGTGAGAATCGAACTGCTGAACTTGATGGCTAATGGCAGGTGGCAGTCAGCAGAAACAGCCTGCAGTGCTGCTTTTAACCACTGCACCATCCTGGCTTCTTATGGTCAACAACTATATCATACATATACCCAGGCGTGTAGAGTGATGTAAATGAACATAAAATATCTGCCAAATCTAAAATCACAAAAAAACATACTAAATTTATTAAGTTAAAAATGTAGGTAGTCCTTGACTTATGACCACAATTGAGCGCAAAATTTCCATTGTTAAGTGAAACATTTTACAACTTTTCTTGCCACAGTTGTTAAATGAATCGCTGCAGCTGATAAGCCAGCAACCTGGTTGTTAAGCGAATCTGGCTTCCCCGTTGACTTTTCTTGTGGGAAGGTCGCAAAAGGGAATCATGTGACTCCTCCGCCCCGCCCCCCGGGACACAGCAGGAGTCGGAAATATGAACCAGCTGCCCAGCATCTGAATTTTGATCACATGACCATGGGGGATGCTGCAAAGGTTGTAACTGTGAAAAAAGATCATAAGATACATTTTTCAGTGTTGTTGTAACTTTGAACGGTCACTGAACGAACTGTTGTAAGTCGAGGATTATCTATAGCTAAGGAAGTCACATAAGTCACATTTATCAATGCTGTTGTAACTTTGAATGGTCACTAAACGTACCATTGTAAGTCACGGAATACCTGTAGAGTTAAGGAAACTGGGTTTTTTACCTTCCGGTCTTGTGAGGTACAGTACAAATTTGGCTACCTTACAGGAATAACTCATGAACCTCAAAACACAGAACGGCTCATAAAAATGAATGCGTCTCTCCCATATTAAGAATTATTCTCTCCCACTTATTCTCACAAACAAGACTTTCCCTCCATTTTGTTCTCGTTCTGGCTGTATCCCCTGCTGTCCTTGCTAAACTCCCCTCTTTCCCCTTAGTAACAAGGAGGTCTCTTCTTTTGGGGGGGGGAAATTAAGGGACTGATAAGTTTTTTACAACTCCTGGGTGTCTACAGCAAACCAAAAATATGTCAGCCTGACCATACAAATAGCCCTTGACTTACAATCATTTGTTTAATGACCAAAGTTACAATGGCACTGAAAAAGGTTACTTTTCACACTTACGACCATTGCCACATCCTCATGGTCACATGATCAAAATTCACATAAAGTGGGGCAAAATTCACTTTAACAACTGCCTTGCTTAACAACAGACGTTTTGGGCTCAAGGACTACCTGCATGCACACGTCAACATCATGATGCAAATCCAGCCCTTACAGAGTGTGCTTGCATTCTAATGTGTGACATATTGGTGTGAAGGTTGTTTCTTTGCGTCATGATGTCATGGGGCACATTTTGTCATTTGATCCCCTTGCCTAGTCCTCACAGGTGTTCATGTTCCTCCTCCGCCTCCATGTCTATAAAAAGCCACCTTACAGGTTCACCAGGAGAATTCTGAGTGTTTAATGTAAATGATCCCGTTAGCTATCAAATTTAAGTGGCAAAAAGTTCCTTAGCTCTTTATTCACAGATTAAGGAACTGAATTTTGAATCAGACTTTAATCTTGCCTGCCCTCCTTCATTGCTCTCTTTCAGTGACATTCTTGGGAATTAAGAATCTCTCAGGTAGTTATTTGATATTTCTAAAAGCCTACTGGGTTTCAATCTAGGCAATAGCCAAGAGGGAAGGGAAAACTTAACTCCAGCTAATAACTTTTTTGTGTGATATTTTTTGTGATATTTTCAGTACTGAAATAGCCAAACTGTTTTTTTTAATTGCGTTAGTAACTTATCAAAGAAGAGAGTGCTGAATTGATTAAAACAGCTTTATCCCTCTACCATTTTACTGCAGTAATCTAAATTTATTCACCATCTAACATAGAGGTTTATGGTGATATTTTCATCTCATTGAAGTAAAAGCCTGCAGAGCTTTTTTTTAAAGGCTGTATTAAGATAATTTCCTTTGAGTTCATGCAGTTTCTTTTGAAAGTAGTATGACAGTGGTTTGCGATGTGTAGCCTTTTCCAACTTAAAAATGTTTTCTTAGCTTTCTAGTCTAGCCTATAGTTGTGATGTTATGGTTATTCTTGGTAGTCTCTCATTAACTTCAACATTGCTAGGTGCTCCAAAGTCTGCTGGATGCTGAGATCCTACATATGAACCATCAACCTTGGTGGGCCTTTGGGCTCTAAGCGATAATGATGACATCCAAACTCATCCCATGTTAGCAGATCAGAATGTTAGATTGTTCTACTCAGTTGCAGTTTGCGGATTAGAACTAACTTTTCCTGACAGACCTTTTCTCTCCCTCTTTTCTCTCCATTATTCAAAACACGGTTGTAGAATGATTTAAAGCTCTGGTCTTTGTGCTGAGCAGATTTAAAGTACTGTAGAGTCCAGTATAACTATGTGTCCTCTTGCCATTTGTACAGCTTGGTTTGTAATTCATGGATCATAAGAATGCTTTTCAGGTTTGCTTGAAATGTATGTATGTATGTGACAAATTTATACATCTGCACAACTCATGCGCATTGATTCTAGGCAGCTGGCAGCATTAAAATATACTGTAAAAATATTTTTTTTTTACCTCTGAACACGCTAGTTCTGATTTACAAATTATATTTGATTTGGGTGAGTTCACCAAGAAGGTAAAGTGAACGGCATCAAAACAGTATCTCATTGTACAAAGATTATGGCTTGCCATGGGTAGCTATTGAATAGTGAAACAGAGTTTGTGTTTGTCCTGATTGTATCTGATTGCCCTAAGGATATGTTTGCAGAGTGATAAAGATTCCTGACTCCCTTATGTTAACTACTACAAGCTTCCTCCTTTCTAAAGATGTCCACAGGAAAGTTGCTAGAAAGAAAAAGAGGCATCTCCACCTTCACATCCATGCTATTATATTGGTTCTAACTAGAACATAGTGCACCTTCACCCTCTTCATCTCAATAAACCTTGCTAAACCTCATTCTGTGATCACCCCGCTTGTAAAGAATCACTTCCTGTTTTTAGACAGCTGCCAATGAGACTGACTCACCTGTGGCTTGTTCAGGATTTGTTTCATGGTTCCTGTGCTATTTGGCAGCAGTGTAACTTTATCTCCAATTACACCAAGTCTCTCTGTGTGTGAGGGGAGCTTTTACAAAAGAATTGCATAACAAATCAAGAAATGTGGAACCTGAAAGAAAATTATGTTCAAATAAATGTGGTGGTTCAGGAACTGTAAATTAATTCTATTCATTTAAATCTGCAGACCAAATGAAATTGCCTAACAGCTTTGTAAGGATGCTTGTTTGTTATTGCTTATGATGTAATTGATAACAAGGGACCAAACTCCCCCTGCAGATGTATGCCACTTCATCTGCATTTTAAAATTTAGAAAATGGGTCTATCCTTCTCAGTCTTGTTTCAGCGTCAGAGAACCAGCATATTGATTGTTGATAGTAACATCACTAAGATTAATTCTTCCAGCAACATGTTATTTTGCCCTTTTCTTCCTTTACTTAAGCAATGGTTTACTTTCTATAACCGTCGGCTGAAATTCCTTTTCTTGCATTAGAAGACACACGTGAGCAGCAGCAGTGCAAACAGTTTCCATAGGCAGATATACAGATGAGATGGCACAGTACTACCTTGAAATGGAGGGTGCAGAAACATTACAGGGTTAATAAATTATTGTCACCACTCCTTTGACACCACAGCAAGTATCATTATTTTAAGACAGGCTAGATAGAAGATCAACTTAAGAGCCAGGATGGTGCAGTGGTTAAAAGCAGCACTGCAGGCTGTTTCTGCTGACTGCCATTAGCCATCAAAAGTTCAACAGTTCGATTCTCACTGGCTCAAGGTTGACTCAGGCTTCCATCCAAGGTGGGTCAAATGAGGACTCAGATTGTTGGGAGGCAATAGGCTGACTGTGTAAACCGCTTAGAGAGTGATGTAAAGCACTGTTAAGTGGTACATAAGTCTAAATAATAAATAAATAAATAATAAACTTTATTAGGACTCTTAGTCCGCAAAAAATAAGCAAGGAATGGCAAGTGAGTATAATGGCTAGATGGTCAGCAAAGAAAGACTTCTAAAGTAAAATAAAGTGTGTGCCTCCAGTCATCACTGTGTCACAAAGAACTAGCAAATGTCAGTATTTTTACAGACTGCTACTGCTGTAAATATTTGCAAATATGCTGAAATATAACTACTTTTTATATGTTTTGTGCTTTTGGAAGCTTTGCTGATTCTCTCTCTCTCTCTCTCTCTCTCTCTCTCTCTCTCTCTCTCACCTCCCCCAGGCCCTTGCTTTTGTGCTTTGGGGAGTTTGCTGGTCCAATCTTTTCTATGCCTTCCATGAGATCGCTCAGAACAGAACTCCACCACCAGTGTATTTTGTAACACCTTTAATCGTTGGCATCATAATGGTAGGTGTGCCTTTCTCTGTTTGCTATTATTATTTGCATGCTGAAAACAAATGTGATGATGGGAAATATTTTGCTTAGCTCAAGTATGACAGAGCCATAGAAAGCCACAGGCAAGGGGGGGTAGTTCCATTTTCACAGCTCACTCGTTTCCTTAGTAGCAGAAGCGTTTGTCCTGCTGTCCAGTGATATCAGCAAAAAGGGAGGAATTCTGAAATGTGGAACTAAGAAGGTTTTGGATCTGCTAACTCTTACCATCTTCTAAACAGGAGATTGGACTAGGAAGAATAAAAAAGAGCGGTGAAAGCATTTGAAAGAGATACTTTGCAAAGTATGATGGCATGAGCAAACCATCAGTATTAAAGCATCTGCAACTTTTGTAAGGATGGGGAAGGTGCTTTGAAGGCTTCCCCTCTGTTGTCTGCACATGTGTGTGCATGTATAGCCATTGTGTTGCATTGGCAGTTTATGTGGAAATGTATTAAATGTATTGCACACATGTGCAAAACAACAGGGAAAGCCAACATGCTTTTGCAAACTGTATTGTTAGTACAGCCCTTATGCGCATCTTATGCACACACGCACACACACGCAGTATAAATTCTCAGTCCTTGGAACTTGTTTTCTTTTCCCCAGTTGGATTTAAGACTTGATCATTCTCTACCATACCTTAGGACAGTGATGGCGAACCTTTTAGAGACAGAATGCCCGAACTGCAACCCAAAAGCCACTTATTTATCGCAACGTGCCAACATGGCAACACACCCCTCCCATGGCCATTGGCGCCCCCCCTCCCAACTCCCACACCCCCACATGGGACCCACGACAGGCCTCCCGGCAGCCTTCCCCAGCTTCTACAACCTGCTGTAAGCGATGCACCCCTCCAACCTAGCTCCTCAGCTCTCTCACCTTCAGCATAGACTCCATGTTGCATGTGAGCCGCTCGCCTTACCCCAGACAGGGGAGGATGGAAGCGCTCCCATTGGGCTGCTGGGCAGAGGGGCGGATGATGTCAGAAACATCCTCAGGCCCACATGGAGAGGGGGAGGGGAACCCCGCATCCAACTGGCTTTCTAGTAAAGAACTCTGTTCTGGGGCGATAGGTGCCACAGGTTTGCCACCACTGCATTAGGATAATGAATTACATCTTCTACTCTCTTCTATCTTCTACTGTTCAATAAAAAGAAGGGGAGATATGGAAGATCTGCCTTGTGTACATGATTTGGTTTAAAGGAGAAA
>JANHFO010002603.1:55793-67774 GCA_032468095.1 Pareas carinatus
GCAACCCAAAAGCCACTTATTTATCGCAACGTGCCAACATGGCAACACACCCCTCTCATGGCCATTGGCGCCCCCCCTCCCAACTCCCACACCCCCACATGGGACCCACCACGGGCCTCCTGGCAGCCTTCCCCAGCTTCTACAACCTGCTGTAAGCAATGCACCTCTCCAACCTAGCTCCTCAGCTCTCTCACTTTCAGCATAGACTCCATGTTGCATGTGAGCCACCCGCCTTACCCCAGACAGGGGAGGATGGAAGCGCGCCCATTGGCCTGCTGAGCAGAGGGGCGGATGATGTTAGAAACATCTTCAGGGCCACATGTAGAGGAGGAGGGGAACCCCGCATCCAACTGGCTTTCTAGTAAAGAACTCTTTTCCGGGGCGACAGGTGCCACAGGTTTGCCACCACTGTATTAGGATAATGAATTGCATCTTCTACTGTCTTCTACCTTCTACTGTTCAATAAAAAGAAGGGGAGATATGGAAGATCTGCCTTGTGTACATGCTTTGGTTTAAAGGAGAAAAGACAAATAGATTTAGGACAGGAGGTGCAAGATGTAAGATGCAAACTGCTGATTTTGGCATAAGAGTTGCAGGTTGGTCCTCATTTGCTTGTTTGTCTGCAGCAAATAGAGGACACGGATCCTTTTAAGGTGTGCCACCAAAAAAGGATAACAGTTTCTTGGATCGCTTAACACCTACAATACTGAAATAATATTTTAGTTCTGCAGGGAAGGAAGATATTTGATTATATATTTTAGAGGAATTAAATAAAAAAATATTCTGATTTCTGCTTTGGGCAAGCCAAGATGTTGAATAACATAACCTTTCCTTCATCCCTTCATATTGTCTATTCTTCTGCATAAAAACCACATGAACATGGGGGAGAAATCTTTTCTTTCCTAGGCTCTTGGGAATCTTTTCACGGCCTTATTCTCTGAAAACTCAATATTTTTAGAGAAAATATTAAAAATCCAGCACATATAATAAAGATTGAGTTAAGCATAGGAATTTGATATACCCTGAATATCAGAACAGAAAAAGAAAAGCAATGTTCCTATTTGCACAACTGAAGAAGCTTTTCACCATCACTGGGCCATAATGTCTTTCGAAAAGGAGATGAAAACGTTGGCTACATAGCACAGAAATAATACTTAACACAGAATAAAAAACAGAATAAGAGAATAAAATAAAGCTAATTAGCTTTCTATTTTTTGCCAACAACGTGAGGTGAAGGTGTCCCTCAGGTCACTAGGAATTAATCTTGGGGAAAAAACTTTAACACTCTTAATTGGATTCTCTTCATCTCCACTGGCTTTCCTTGCAGCTGGCAGCCATGTTGCTCATCCAGTATGAAAGACTTCATGGTGTCCAGTCCTCAGGAATCCTCGTCATCTTCTGGTTCTTGTGTGTGCTGTGTGCTATTGGTCCTTTGCGATCCAAAATCCTTCATTCTCCAGCTCAGGTAAATTAGGTGTGCTTGTGTTGAATTATGCCATGTTTCCATAGAGCTGATGCTAGAAGGAAGATGCTAGACAGTCCATCTGTGGGAATTATGAGTGAAGGGCTACTTGTAGGCTGATTTTGTGACAATATACAGTTTGCCCATGCGCCTTAGGTGTTCAGTCATGCCGGCCACATGACAATGAGGACGTCTTTGGACAGCACTGGCTCTTCAGCTTAGAAATGGAGATGAGCACTGCCCCTAGAGTTGGACACGCGAGCACTACTTTTACCTTACAGTTTGTCCAGATACCAAGATAGAGTAGCAGAAACTGTTTCAGACTGAGATAAGGGCACACTAATAGATTTTGATTGTGGCAGTGGTATGGGAATAACAAGCGAATCTTCTTTTTAGGTTCATGAAAGCAAAAATATTTGTGTATTTATGACTTTATTGTATTATCCAAGTATAAAATATAAAGGAAAATAGAAATAGGAAATTAGGGGAAGGAAAAAGAGAGAGGGAAAGAAAATATGGGGTACAAGGGCAAAAAAAAGTGTTAACTTCCAACTCTTTTTAGCACAGTAGAAGATAACATTGCAGCCTCAACTTTTCAATTTCACACATTAATATATACTAGCCGTTTCTATAACAACAAATCTATCTAATCGGCAAAACCTAAGTTAAAGTTTCTCTTTTTTTTTTCATCACAAGCACAAAATCCAGAAGTGATTTCCAAATAAAGAACATAATTAAATATTTTCTCTTCTTTGAAAAAATCACTTTGAATCTTAAATACCTAGAAATCTTTGAGAACTATTCAGCCCACGGAGGGAGAGGTAGCTCAGGATACACTTTTCAAAACACGGCACTAAAGCAACAGTATTATAAGGAAAACTTCTGGCCAAATGCTTCCAAAAAACTAAACTCTGGTTCCTGAGAGATTTCCTTAGAAAGGCAATTTCCACACAGAGTGGGTGCTGTGATGCAGCTACCTACTTAATCTGATACAACAGTAACAGTGGATATAAAGTTCAAGTGTAGGACATGGGAAGTCACAAATGTGATGGAAGTGCCTCTAGCAGTATTTAATTATTCATTCTAACTTCTCTTATTCAATACACGATCTTCTGTCGCCCGTGGTATATTAACTGGGAGAAACGTGACAGTAAGCAAAGGTTACAATGGTAATCGGGACCAGAATTTCCATTGCTAAGCAATGTGGTCATAAAGCATGTGACCATATCACTCAATCACAGCAATCCTGGAACTCTCTGTTGCCATTGTTAACCAAATCCTGTCAGTTGTTAGGTAAGGATGCACCTCAATCCAAGCCACTCCCAGCTTGCTATCTCACAGCCCCAAACCTTGGTAAGGTAAGGGACTGCCTCCTCTTCCCCCAGCTGTCTTGAACCTTTTCGTCCTGCTGCTGACGAATTGCAGCTGGCCTGGCCCTATGCACAGCAGTTGCTGGCTGTACTGGGCCTTCTTCTTTCCGCGGCTGAGCCTGCCATTCTGCAAATGGCATGGGCTGTTCTCACAATGCTTTGGAAGGCCTCAGAAGCTTTCTGAAGACTTCCCAAATCATTGCAAGAATGGCCCATGCAATTTGGAGAATGGCGGGTGTGGCCTTTTTGCAAGATTTTGCAAGGTCTCGGAAGTCTTCCAAAGCATCATGAGAACGGCCTGTGCGATTTGAAAAATGGTGCAAGCAGCCTGGGGAAGAAGGCCTGGCTTTTGGCCAGCGGCTGACTCAAATACGTCCAAGCCAGTTGTGCCTCATAAACAGCGGGAGGAATGCAGCGAAGTTCAGCTAAGGCTGACAGAGCTAGCAAGAGAGAGTGTGAGGGTAAGCAGGGCTGGCTAAGTCACATGGCCAGCTAAGTGTAGGGCAATGGGGGAGGCTGGGACTTTATGCTATAGGGTTAGAGCGGCACTTCTTGGTGACACCAGCAGCACCAGGGATGAAGTACAGACCTGAGAGTGGTGGCAGCCAGGTGAGATTGCTAAAGCCCTGAGCCACTACTTCAGCCCCAACACCCGCCACTGGTACGAAGGAATACAACTATGCAGAACAGAAAAGGACAGAATTGAGGGCAGTGGAGTGGGAGGGGATAAGCAGGTATGGGGAACTGAAGAACCCCTGCTGTTATAAGTGGGGGTGACTACCAAAAATCTGATTTTGATCATTTGACTATGAGGGTGCTGTAATGGCCATAACCTATGGACCAGTAGTAAAAGTAGCGTTCTTTCAACACCGCTGTAATCTCAAATAGTCACTGAAGAAATCTTCTAACTCAAGGACTGCCTGTAATCCAAAAGACAGAATCTTCCTTTCTGTCTTTCAAATCTCTTTCCTGATTATATAGGACGTTGGCATGCCGAATCAAGATAGCCATGTTTTACCTTTCATGGTGTTATTCACCATCTTAATGGAATTCATTCTATTAATTGTTTTAGGGTAACAATCTATTGTTCTAGTTATCTTCATTCTGGCCCATTATATTAGCTGGTTATCTTACTTCTCCCTTGCTAACTGCCACTGTCTCTTTTTAGGACCCAACGGAAGGCAGATTTAGGATTATCATGTTTTATATCTACTTTGCACTGATCCTTATAGAATTTATTCTTTCGTGTTTCAAAGAAAAGCCTCCGTTCTTCTCTCCTGTGAATTTAGATCCAGTGAGTACATTTTTGTTGTTCTCTCTCGATTTTTATGAATGCTGAATACTTGGTTTGTTGATGCCAGTTTTGTTTTGCCAAAGTGCTCATCAAAACCCATCTTCTTTCCAACTTTGTAGAGGCTGCATCATATACTAATTTGGGAGGTGCTAGTCTATGATCCTGTTCACACTTTCTGCTTTTGAAATCTTAGTTTTGCAGCTGCTTGATTTGCTAAAACGTAGTGCCATGATTTCCTGCTATTTTTAAGTGAAAAATACAATGATTGTGCTGTGTAAATTCTAGAATAGATTAAAACACATTCATAAAAACAGAAACTGCTACCAAACGTCCTCCAAACAGAAGATGATGACAGAGTTGCATGACTTTTATGCCCTCCCCTACTGTAAGTCATTGCCTGCTAATATGACTTCATTCTCTGTTCTTCAAAACTGTGAAATGTAGCTTCTGACTGCCAAAAGATCACATACCCCAGTTGCAGTTTATTACTCTGTTTCTAGCCAACATTAGAGTGAAGTTTGCCTCTCAGTGATAACTAATGAGAACCCCACGTAATAAAACTCATAACATTTATTGTCCTCTGATTAGCAATAACCCATTGACCATTCAGAAGCAAGAAAGGAATGAGGAGTGAGGCTGGGTCTAGCTGCCAGCTCATTCTGAAGAGAGAAGGCAGGTGGCAGAGATTGACTATCTTCATTTTTATGAGCTTTCTAGGAAGATAAGGTCTGCATCTAATTAAAGATGGATTAATTTCACTGCAATGCTTCTTGCAAATAAAAAAAAGCACAGGGAAACTGAAGCAGAAGTTTACGTGGTTAATCTAGGGTTGAACATGTTTAGTTTCTGCAGAAAGGGTAATTAGCAAGAAAAATCTTGCTAATGGAAGAACATCTGTGCAGTTTGTTTACAGAAATGCTTATCCTTGCTTAATGAGATTCACTGCAAACCGTATAAAATCCCCAGGGCAGAATTGTTGACTGGAAGAACAAAGAGCTAATCCATTTTGGTTCAAGAGGTCTTCTACTCACCCATGAGGAATTTCTTTTCCCTTTCCCCTTATCATATGTTCTTTTCCTTTTTTTCAAGACATTTTTTTCCATTTCTTGGAAGCAGGTTTCAAATACACAGGTGGAGGATAGGGAATCTGACCCACCCTCAGTGTTCATTCTGCTGGTACTTAGATTTCATGAGATATAATTTAGAAAGCAGCAGTGATATATTTTATAGCTCCCCTTTGAATGGTGTATGTATGCATGGGAAATATTAGGCTAATACAACCTTATTTCTATATTCCCAAAAAACCATGCAAGGACGAAGAGCAAAATATTTTACTTTGTACTATCTGGCCTTAATAAATTCTTCTGGAAGCTGGTCAGAGAAGTTCCTTGTCCTCAGATGCAAGCCTCTTCTACATTTAGTAAGATAGACATAGCAGAATTAGACTTCCACATTTTGTTTTAGTTGATAGTAGAGGTTTTGGTTTGGAATAGATACCGTTGCTTTGAACTACTGCTCAGGATTCTGGGAGAGGGAACTGGAAGTTGGAGGTGAATCCTTCATTGCACACATAGATTCATTTCATACATACTGTATTTACATTCAAATTATTTTGAATGTATAACGTGATCTTTCACTGCAATTTTAGCTAAAAAATAACTGACTTTTTGTTTCTGTTTTGCTCTTAATGTTTCCAAAATTTGCCATAGAATCCCTGTCCAGAATTAAATTCTGGTTTTCTTTCAAGGATGACATTTTGGTGGTTCACAAGGTAAGCGTAGTTTTTCACCTTTTATTGTGCTCCTTTGATATTACTGGAGAAATGCCACTTGAAAAGCTACCCTTTGCGTTCTTGATGATTCAGTTACATTCCTATACAGAAGTACTGTTTTGCATGTCATTCATTTACATTTCAGGGACGTGTGGTGGCTCAGCGGATAAAGGTGCTGAGCCTGCCGATCAGAAGGTTGGCAGATCGAATCCCTAGCGCCGTTTAATGAAGTGAGCTCCCGTTACTTGCCCCAGCTTCTGCCAACCCAGCAATTCGAAAGCATGTAAAAATACAAGTAGAAAATAAGGAACACTTTGGTGGGAAGATAACAGTGTTCCGTGCATCTTTGGCATCTAGTCATGCCGGTCACATGACCATGAGGACATCTTCAGACAGTGTTGGCTCTTCGGCTTAGAAACAGAGATGAGTCAGCTATGACTAGCACACGTGTGTGTGTGTGGGCGGGGGGAAGCCATTTACATTACATGCCCTTTCCTCTTTTGTAAGAAGTTATATATTGACAGGGTAGAGATGAGACCCAGTTTAGTGTAGTGGCCAAGGCACCAGGCTAAAACCAGGAGAGTGTGACTTCTAGTCCTGTCTTAGGCACAAAGTCAGCTGGGTGACCTTGGAGCAGTCCCTCCCAGCCCTAGGGAAAAGAAGGCAAGGACAAACCCCTTCTGAAAAACCTTGCCAAGAAACCTACAGGGTCCAGATAGTCACCGGGAGTCAACCATCAGGAACCTCACCCCGCCCCCCAAAGAAGCTAGTGGTAGAAATTTGGATTATAATTGTAGGCATGCTTATTTGAAATTAGGTTCCACTGAAATAAATAGGATTAATTGTCAGGCTAACATGGATAGAATCAATTACATTTTTATGAATAATTTGATGAAGTCAAAGAAGATTGCTTTTCAGAACTTTAAAACTGCAACTTATAAATTTAGATACAATGAGCTCTGATCTCACGTATCCCAATCAACCGAAATGAGAAAATACTGAGTTTTACCACAAAAAACCTTCATTACAATGTTAACTTTGGAATTGAGGTTTGGGTTGTGAGAGTCACGTTTTATAGAGCTTTTAAATTATTTTTAATACGCCATTAAAAGGAAACATAAGTCTTGTATAAAATAATGAATCATGTTTCTGCTAACCTTTCTTCTCCAAGAAGTTATTTTAAAAGACGGAATGCTGAGAACACATTTGATTTGATTAGTTTAGATTTTGGGTTTGTTTGTTTTTTTAATGTATCTGGGTGACTTTCAGCCAGCCAGTGTTTACCTGGCATATCTCGCCTGGCATGAAGGTGGGAGAAATCCTGTGCCTGGTCTCGTGGGCTCTTTTAGGGAAAGGAATGGTAATGAACATAACAGTCTGTGTTTGTGTGAGTGTGTATGTGTGTATAATTTTCTGCACTAGGATGAGGGTAAAACAAAAGATCAAATTGGTCACTAAAAGCCACAATGTTTAAAATTGGCAACCTTTGAACCAGTTCTTCAGTTTCAAACACAAAGGTGCAGCCTGGATTACTATTACTTTGCTATAGAATTCTGATTAAAGAAAGACCAAATGAATTCATTTTTATTGCAATCAGCTGAGTTGCTATGGGAGGGTAACCGATGGCAACATTGACATAACTCCTGTTCTTATTTCCATGGTGGATGAGAGTGGGGGTGGGGATTAAGAGACAGGAAATTTAGATTAGGCTTATAAACCCCCTACAAGGCCCTAGTGTATAGAAAATAACACACACACACACACACACACACGCTAAAAGAAAAGAACATGCAATGCATGTGATATGCAATCAAAAGCAAAGTGGCTTCAGTATAGTGGTGAAGGTATTGGACTAGGACTAGAGAGAATTAAGTTCAAGTTTTCCTCAAAAATCTCCCGGGTGAATTTAGAGCAGCCCCTCTCTCTTAGACCAACCTACTTTCAGGATTGCTGTTTTGGGGATAAAAGGAAGGGGGATCCCATTCTCTTGAAGGAATGGTGGGGTGTACATCTACGTAATAAATAAAATGCACGACTTCTTTGAGGCGCTGCATTTGGGAGATGAGGCAGGAGGGTTTTTTAGAGGCTGTTTTGTATATTATCACTGTGCAAAGCAAACTACAAGGCATGAAGGGATGACCCATCTGGATCTGGAGGCCAGGAAACAGCTGCACGAATAAGGCTCAGCATGGCTGCTTCAAAGCCTCCTGAATTTTTCACTAGTTCTCCCAGTAGAGGTCTCTTCTAGGCATGCCCAGGTGTACCCAGGAGACTTCAGGAGAGTCTGGAAACAGCCTCACCGAGCCTTTTTGCTCAGGGAGCAGATTCACAATGTCACTTCACTTGTGAGTGAAATACTTCCTAGCATGACTTGCACAGCCCTATCAAATATTGTTACTGCTGTGGGAGGGGACGGGGGACGGGGGGTTATTATGCAAGGATAAAACCCTGGGCTTTCTCTTTGAGTCTGCCAATTTTGATGATCTTGTAGTTGCAGCCAATCCATATTTTATTGGGCTACATGCTCTGTTAAATACATGAATTTCCCTGCAAAACATTAATACGTTGAGAGGTAATCTTCATCCCTCTTAAATTTATAACATAATCGACTTGCACTGTATACTGACCAATATTCTGCATATTCTCTCCTCATGTACTGGAAGCAAATTATATTGGCCAAGGGCAAGGAAATATGCGGCAAATGGATAAATTATTAGGACCGTGCAAAACATTTGAAAGATGGATTCTGCAATGCCTTTGAAACTTTTGAAAGCAGCCACATCACCTGGACAGCTCACATAGCACCTAGGACTTTCTTATTACAGTATTGTGCACATAGAGACAACTAAGATAAAAATTCAAAGCAGCTCTGTGAGACTTGTAAGAGATAAACTGCTTTAGCATTTTGAAGAGAGCGATTTTGTTCCTGTTAATGTGCATTGTGGAATAGTTCTTTCAAGTGCTTTGCATGCTCTGTAGGCTGCCCTTGGAGTAGTGGAGAGAGAAATTAAGATAAATGCCTGCTGTCAGTGGAGGTATTTGCCCATTTAATGTACAAAAAGGTTGTTGGTCCAGACTGACTCAGACTTATTAATGTGCTTTTGTTACTGTTGTCTAGTATGGTGATACAAGGCTATAAGAAGCCTCTTGAAGATAAAGATTTATGGTCTCTGAATGCTGATGATAAATCTGAAGTGATAATCCAGAAGCTTCAGAAAGAGTGGGACAAACAAAAACAACATGGGAAATTGTAAGTTGCCTTTGTTGTCTTCCTTTCTTTTTTTAAAGTCATTTCTGTACTTCTATATTTATGAATAAAATACAGGGCATACCTGTATGGTAGCCTAAGTCGCTTGTCACCCGTACAACTCCCAATGCGCTGTGAGTTGACAACAGCATCGAGCTGCTGCTCAGTTCATACTAGGGCCAATGCAGGACCTGATAGGTCATTCCCCTGCTTTTGATCCTTCCCATCCATGCAGGGAAGTTGAGCATTACAGTGGTACCTTGGTGTCCAACTGCTTTGAAAGTCATTGAATTTGGTACTCGGTGCATTTTGACACAAAAAAGTTTGTCCTGGTATTCGTTGTTTCTTTAGTGCTCAATGCACAAGCTAGAACTTGTCAGTGTCAGCTACCTTGTGACTCACTACATTATTCCTTATGGGAAAATTTTGTTTGTCCCCCATCGTTTTTTGGTAATCATTGAGCCTCCAAATGAATGATGAGTACCAAGGTATCACTGTATTAGGTGGTCGTGGAATCTACAAGTTTCCCTGTGCCTGCCTTTTCCATGTAGATTTCGATTCCTCCTCATTAGTCCCCCGTGTTTGCTTTCCTTCATGGATAGCCTCCCTCACCTTCCTGCATTTGTTCCTCTTAACTTTATGCACTCCCCTTATTTTAACCTTTTTAATTTCATTTTTTACATTTTTAATGGCCATTGAAAAAACTATTATTATATTTCCTGGAGTGTTTCCTCTTTTCAATTTCCTCAGAGATAGCAGTTTTTTTTTGTTGAGGAATTAGATGCAATTTGATAGAGGGTGGTCTTTATAAACCGCAGAAGGGAAAATACTGTACTCAGCCTAAGAACTGCTTGAAAGAGCAGATTGTATAATGAACCATATTCTTTGTTAAGAAAATAGACTTTGGATCCTGAAAGTATTGTGCAGATTAATTTACTGGGTATGTTTGCTCTTCTGTATGATATCACCTTTTCTAGTTGTAGGAGATGCAAAGAATTACATACTTTTAAAAGCCATGCTTCTTATCCAACTGCATTGTATTTTATCAGATTTGATCGTCTATGGCTCTTAGACTTTCAGATTTTATCCTCATTGTCATGGGGCAAATGGAGTTAAAATGGATTTTACCAGCGAAATCATTGAAACAGAACATTCATAGAATAGTTTGAGGATACCAATTCTGTATTGAGCTAAATTAATCATGCTGACTGAGGAATTCTGGGAGGGGCCACACATCTTAAAGTTACCAAGTTTGCAAAATACTGAGCTAAATGAACAGAAACTGAATTTTCTGACTGGGTTTTTTGTTTTTTTACATTTATGAAAGTTTGGGAGGATTTAAGGGCCAAAAAACAGGTGTCTTAAACCTGTGCAAAGTACCATTTCATCCCTTACATTTCTGCTAATGAAATCCCAAGAGGTGACCTCAGGATAATTGTGACTGTGCCCTCTGTGATAGTCCCCAGACTGAATTATCTCCCTTGCCTGCAATCTGTGAAAGCATCTCAACATCACAGTGGTGGGTAATTTTCAGAAATGTTCTCAGGCACCCGTGGAGACGGGGGAAGGGAGCCCCATGTCCCTCTGACTTTCTAGTAATCTGTGCTGGGGTGATGGCAGGTGTGCCCACAGAGAGAACTCTGAGTGCCGCCTCTGGCATGCGTGCCATAGGTTTGCCACCACTGCTCTGAGGAAATGTGACAGAAGTGTGATGCTATCACCAGAAGAGCAGTATTACAATTTTTGCTTCTTTTGGAGAAGTTTCAAATGGATGGCACTAAAATCAGTGTATTAAAGTTATTAGGTTCACAAAATGCCTATCAAGAAAATAAAAAATTGCCACATAAACTGAATTTCAGAATTGCCACGGGGCTATAATGCTTAATAAAGAAGGGGGAGGAGACTGCAGCTCTTCTGGTTAGCATCTGGAACTGTCCCTGCATAAGTTTTGGAAAATTATTTCAGTATAGCAAAAAAAAACCAAACAAGGATACAGTTGGTAGTGAGAGGCTTCTGGGTTGGCTGAACATGAAATAGATATCTGGCTGTTTCCTTAGTCTTATAACCAGGAGAAGAGGAACTTTTAACCTATGGTTCAGGCTCTTTTCAGCCAGATTTTATTTTATTTTATTTTATTTTTGATACTCAACTTTCCTGACTTTGCAATAGTGACAAATATCTGTAGTTCGGATGAGAGTTGAGGTTGGTTCCCCAAGCTTGTGGGTTGGTTTTTGAATGTTTTGTTATCAGGCTAGGTAGCATCTGACTCACACCTGACCCCTCACAAGACCCAGCACAAAACCTTCACCTGATGTGACCCTCCCATCACAAGACCACATGAAGCCCTTGTAAGCAGAAGAATGCCAAGACTGACATTCCCTAAATTCTGCTGAAGACGTTACCTAGCCTGGTAACAAAACATTCAGAAACCAACCCACAAGCTCGGAGAATGAAGTTCCACTCTTTTTCCTGACCTTCTCCAAGAGATTGACATTTTGGAATCTATGCCTATGTTATGCTTTTGCCTGTCCACTTTACTGATGGGATAAAAAAACAACAACCCAAGGCTAAATTCTGTGCTTATCAAGATGAATCAAAGACTCTGAGGAATAGAACACACTATCTGGATGAACCCTGCAAAGAGGTCGCAAGATGTTTGACTTTTTATTATTCCAAGAAGAAGGCCACTATTTGGCAAGCATACAATCGACTCAGACTCAATCCCTCCAAGACTGAGTGGCTGTGGTTGCCGGCGCCGCAATATAGCCAGCATGTGCCATCGCTGGCTATCGGGGGCGAGTCGTTGGCCCCCATGGAAAGGGTGCGCAATTTAGGCG
>JANHFO010002603.1:86439-96937 GCA_032468095.1 Pareas carinatus
CTACTAACAGTCAAGGCAAATTGGCACCGGATGAGAGTCGACAGACTTCAAGAGGGGGGGCTGGGCTTAGGTCTGTTCCATTCTACAACAGTTTAGAGAACGATCCTCAGCTTTCCAGAATCCACTTTCTGTTGATCTGAACCCCAGCAACATGTCTTGTGACTAGTCATGTGACAGGACATTGCTTAAAGAGTTGGGGAAAATAAGAGTAAAACCTTTCGTGGTAGTTCCTCAAATCTTTTCAGCAAATTCACCCTATCAGTCTACTACTTCCCTTACGTTAAACATCTATGCACTTTCCAGTATAATTCTGTGCATGTCTCCTCTGAAATAAATGATACTTCCTTCGGCCAGCATGCATGCATAGGAATCTTCCCAGATGTTGCTCTCCAAATGCTGCTGAACTTGCTGGTTTTGGGTGATGGAAGTTACATTTCAACATAGCTTGGGGGGCCCACATTGGGAAAAGCTAATGCAGAGAATTGCAGCTTATTTTTCCCCCCTCTTAATTTTGTGTGTATAGGCTATGCTGTTACCGTAAGGCGAGGAACGTTCAGCTGGGCAAAGGATCTTGATCCAGCTCTGAAAGAGTAAGGAAACTTTCTTAAATTGTATTTGTTGACATTTTCCGACATCTTGTCTCTACACACATACACACACACACACACACACACACACACACACACACACAATTTATATTTTTAATTTGGAACTGTTGACTTTTGTAAGTAAAAGTTAGTCCTTTCAAACTTTGCAGAGTTTTTACTGTTTTTCCATCCCAACTATTTCTTGAATGGTTACTGAGGTAAGAGCAAGATCTTTAAATGTCACTAAACAGCTTGTTGTTTTTCTTATATAACACGTGACATAATTCTCCATGAACAGCAGTTGGGATTTTGCAAAATGGTAATGTCTTGAAGGCTCTTGCTATGCCTCCTCTCATTGTTTATTAAGAGAATACAGACTTTACAGTGTTGGCTCTACCATTTCAAAAGATTATCTCAGGCCAAAATGGATCCTGCAGTTTTGCATCCCTTTCATAAATGGCACAATGGTTTTGTATATTCATCGGTTCTGTAGAATAATTCTAAATGTTCACTGTGGACACCAGTGATATTAGGAGCCAATCTGCATCTTACTTCTTTGGTTCAGTCCCATGCCTTGATGGTTTATGCACTGGATGGGAATTCTTAAGTAGCAAATTTGCTATCAGTTCTTGAGGCTTTCTTGCTCAATTCATATTCAGAATCAAACTGACTTATCCTCATGGAGCAGTCAGAAGATTCAGGCATGTACTTTCTCTACAAAGTCCATATATACTCAGAGGTCTGTTTCATGTACTAATTCTGACTTTGTAGGCATAAACAAATATATGCAATTCACTAAAGAGATTTTACTTCTGACAAAAGCTACATGCATACAATATATTGCAATAAAGCAGCAGTAAATCAACTAAACAAATCCTGCTCTGCTAAGCTTTACTTCTACATGAACACAACTGTGAAAGCAAAGGCATGCGAATAAATGATTAGCAAGATGCAAAGCCAGCCTGATCACTGCTCCATGAGATGTTTTCCTAGGCAACTGTGATGAAGAACACCAGCAAACATTGAATGGAGAATGTAAGCCCAAGTATTATGAAGTCTTCACTCCTTTTAGGAATCCTTTTATGTTCTCGGTCCAAGTTCTTTCTTTAAATCTCTCCTTTCTGATTGATCCAAGTCCAAAGAATCTAATTTTTGGCTTTCCCGTTTCAAACATCCTTTTCCTTCTCTCTGGATTTCAAATGTCCTTGATAAGATGTGATAACTTTCTCACCCAGCAGTACAAAGTGACATCCAATATCTCTCCTTCTCTGGCATTCTGCGTCCCAGAGCACCTCTGATTTATTGCCTATGCCTCCTTAAATTGTCTGCTTTTGCAGTTAATTAAGCCGGTGTCTCAGTATATTCTTTTACAAAGCTCATATTCCAGTACATAGTGATTATAGCAGTTATACCATTATATCTACTATAATATTTTAATTGAAATGTAATTTCTTAACAGCGTCTCACAGCGCATATGCACTAATGAAAGGACAGAAGAAAAAATAAATCTCAAAGGTTTAAAATAAAACGTAAATAACATTGGACTAGCTCACAGGATGTTTCAGGACATCCTGGACACAGTAGGGTATCATTTGTAACCTCCTGGTGCATTCTGGAAAGAGAACAGAGATCTCTATGAGCAGCAGTAGAGTTGGACTTCCTCTGACCAGCTCATGTCAAATCTATTTGCTTTTGTTCTCCTTCCTATACAGCTTATAGGAGACATCTAGAGATGGTGTTCTGGTGATCACTTACAAAAAAGAATACCATGTTTACCTCTGAGGAATCTATGCATATAGAAGTGAGGTATAAAAGATTCCACAGTTGAAATTCAAGTGGAAGTGACCCACCAAGTAGCCACCAAGAAACAAAAAAGGAAGGTTGTGATGGTACCGCAGCTTTCCTTTCATTGTCCAGATTTTTCATGTCAATGTAAGGTATATGCTATCCCCCAGCTGTCCAAATCCAAGATATGAAGGGAAAAAAACTAAAAATCCTTATCAGACCTGCCAATCACAGACCCTTCCTTCTCGTCTATATTGGTACAAATTACTGCAAGGAATATTCGGAGTGACTTTTCAAATCTATATTAATGTTTTATTTTAAAGTTTACTCAACTTTAAGAGGGTTGTGTTTTTCACCTTCTTTAGCACTTCCAAAATTGCTTTTTACTTCCTTAAAAACTAATCTGCATTTTTTCTTTCTCTTTTAATCTTAACTATTCCGTCCTCTCCTTGACATTATTCCTTTTTATACATATTATTTTTATTGCTTTTTCACATTATATCATATAATATAGTGAATCTAGTGAAAATTTTTAGCCGTCAACATTAACATTTTAGTATAGACTTAGCTACTTTTATATAATTATCATAATTATTCTACTATGTATTTTTTTTCCATTACTTACTTTAAAAAGTTGTAAATTGTAATTTCGAATCATGTAACACATATTCACAGGCCATATCCCAACAATATGAAGGGACAGTTGTTTATCTGTTATATTATCTAATCACGCAACCTTCCTTCTACTCCTTCCTCCTCCCTTCTCTCTTTCCTTTCTTCCTTCCTTTCCACACTCTTCTTCCTTTCTTTCCCCTTCCCCTCTTTTCCTTCTCTTCTTCTCTTTCTTTTTCCCTTCCTTTTCATCTTCTTCCCTCTCCTCTTCCTTTTCTACTTCCCTTTCCTCCTTCTTCTGTCTTTTTCTCCTCTTCACTTCTTCCTCTTTCCTTTTCTTTTCCTCTCTCTTCTTTCCATCCCTTCTTCTCCCTCTTCCTCTCCTTCACTTTTCTCCTTCCTCTTTCTCTTCCTCCTCTTGACTTTTCCTTTTTCCCTCTTTCCTTCTCTTCACTTTCTCTTCTCCTTTTTCTTCTCCTTTCCTTCTCTTTTTTACTCCATCTTTCCTTTCTTTATTAAACATCTATTTTTACAGCAAACATAGTATCACAACATACCATTATTAACACATTTTAATTCTCATTTCTTCTTTTCTTTCTTTGACATTATTCTTTGTAACTAGATCTTTTTTCTTTTTATAGACCTTTCACAATGTTTTTCATCATTTCTTTCATCTGTCATTCTGTGATTTATTTTTCCCTCCCTCATTCTCAGCTTCTGTCACTTTTTCATTCTATTGACTTTCTTTTTGGTGTGTCCCATTTATGGAAGTTCATTTACTTTGATAGCACACTGTCACTTAAGTGACTTCCTTTTCACTCTGTTTTAAGCAGTTTTCACAATCTTTTCCTTATATCCCCTGTCTATTCATTCTTTTGGGTGATTAATTTGTCTTTTAATATCTTTTCATGCAGAATTTGTGCTTTTATCTGGCCATCATTCTACTTTTACACTTATTTATTTTATTTCTTTTTCTCCTATATCCATTTTTTCCCTCAAGATCCACTCTTGACTGTGTTTAAAAAAATGATCTGTCCCAAGGTCATAGTCTCTCATTACATTGATTGCCAGTTAGTTTCAGGTAAAATTCAAGGTGAAGGATCATAAAACTCTTCATAAGACAGGGCCTAGTTATTTAATAGACCAATATATTGTGTGTCCAATACTTTCTGGGGGTCTAATAAAATTAAGCAGTGTGGATACATTCAACATTCCTTCAGTTAAATAATTCCATCTACTGGAATCTAGGTAACACACCTTCTCTGCCATAATGCCTTTCTCCTCAGAGGTCAACGTATATGATTCCCACTCTAATGAAATTCCAAACATCACTGAAAACCTGGCTGTTCTCCTAGCCCTGAAGAAAGAATGGCTGTTGTCTCCTTGTCGGTTTTTCTCTGATGTACTGTATTTTTTTTCTGGACATGCAAGATTGTTATTGTATTGTTCTTTGCTTTTTACACTATAAGCCATCTAGAATAATCTAGAATCAATTATTTTTGATAGATATGCATTCTTTTACAAAGAGTATGTATAAACAGACATTCTTAAATCATATATTCAAAGCATACATTTTTAAGGAGATAACTGTCACCATTCTGATTTGTTTGAATATCTCCAAAGGGCCAATTACTTTCTTGTATTGAAGTCAAATCACCTTCGTTCAGATCTATTTCTTCTTTTTCCTTTTTTCTTAATTTCACAGACGCACGATATATCTGTTTTTATTTATTTGATTTCATTTCTTAATTCATACTCTTATCATCTACGTTTACATTTTAGGTTACAAACTTCCATACATCATGGCTGCAACCAGCTGGCTTGCATGCAGATTTCAAAAACCAACCCCGTTCAGTCTAGCATGACTGAATGTTAGAAATAATGCTGAGAGACAAAACATCTGGATGTTTTTGTAGTTTCTGTTCCTTGATTTCTTAAAGTGGCGCTTGAGTTCATGATGACATCAAAATATCATTCATGCCTTCTACTGTAGTCTTTAACTCTGCAGCTAGTGTTCTTCATTCTTTCTCAGATTACTGAAACATGAATGAGGTCAAAGTTAATTAAATGAAGGCTATTAGAATTTTGCACTGTACTTTTACATAAAAGAAAACAAGCAGGCATGCTAGGTGTTTTTATTAGGATGAATTCCAGAAAACAGTCTCTTGCAGCAACAGCAGTCTATTTTTACTTTCAATCGCTGACAAATTGAGCTGCAATCCACTCATGCTTACATCACAAAATATCAATTAGCCTTTAAGATTCCTTCTTTTTTGTTTGTTGAGTTGTTTGTTGATTTTTTATCTATTGTGCTTGCACTTTAAATCTGTTCTACTTCTGAGCAAATGGTCCTCTCTTGGTTTTGCCTTTGTTCTCTCCTCCAGTATAAATTGGCAAGTCCCCAGTGGTTCTTTGGTAGCCATAGTTGGCCAGGTTGGCTGCGGAAAGTCTTCCTTGGTGTCAGCACTTCTTGGTGAAATGGAGAAACTCAATGGAGATGTGGCTGTGAAGGTTGGTTTTTCAGCAGTGTGAAAAATATTCTGACAATCTGAACATTTAAAATGTCTGTGTAGCTTCTAATCAGATCTGTCCTATATTATTGCTTTTAGGGTTCGATTGCTTACGTACCCCAGCTACCTTGGATCCAAAATGCTACATTGAAAGATAATATTTTGTTTGGCCACCCTCTTAATGAGCAGAAATATCAGAGTGTGTTAGAGGCATGTGCCTTGAAGCAAGACCTTGAGATGCTTCCTGGAGGAGATCAAACAGAAATAGGTGAGAAGGTAAGACCTTTAGCAAGAAATGCAATAGCTGCCTCTCGGAGTCCTCTCCACTATTATCACAGCAAGGCTTTTGGGTGAAGACCCTGTGACCATGCCAGTGAGGGATATAAAGAAAGTTGCTCTTTTATAAAGTGTATAGTTAAGCCATAATGTTCTCAGTGTTACAAATTAACAAACAAATTAATAAAATAGGACATAATGACTTGTTGCCTATTTTCCTAGCACCGGAACATACCACTCCCTTGAGCAAGGCCACAAGGCAGTGAGATAGAGACATTCGCCAGGGTGGAGCCATGAAGCTCCAAGTAAGCAAAATAAGATAACTACCTGGAGGGAAGAAAAAAGTCACTCCGACCTCTTAGCCTGCAATATGATTCAAAAAATGACTAAAATGAGCAAGGGGAGTGGGATGGTCTTCGAGGTGTGGTTGTATTGTGAAGAGGGTATAAATATTATTGCTGAATATTAGTCTGGGCCTTTCATTGTACTCACTCCAATTGGGAGGGGTCTTGGAAGCCGCCTTTGCAAACTCTTTTCAAAATAAATCTTTTGACTTGTGAACCAGACATGTATGTTTCTGTGTTGTGGGAACAATTTGAGTTTTATATCTCACATGAGGGACACTCCCAAAAATGTCCATCCTATTATTCATTCCATTCATGAAATAAATAATTTAGGGGTGGGCATGGTTATCAGTACTCTTCTCAAAATACAAATGGGTAAGACAAAAAGAAAAGCAGCTTATGAAAGAAAAAAAAAAGAAAAGAAAAGGTGGCCTGAGTTCCAGAATCTAAGCCTACATTGTTGAATCCTGGTTTCTGTCACCAAATCTTTTGCATAAAAGACTAACTAATGAGATTCAGAAGCCGGTAATGTGATCCAGAAAGAAGTACAGGTCAGGTGTGAAATCTAAGTCCGATTAAGCAATTTCATCCCATAAAGCGTAATAGTTACCCATTTCATAGGAGTTAAGGATAAATAACATTAGATAGGCTGAGAACAATCAACTTCTTATGAATAGTGAGAATAAAAGAAAGCTATATATTCTCTTCTCACTTAGCAACCACAGTTCACTCCAAAAGAATGGTTACTAAGCAAACCACGTGTCTAAGAGAGAGAGTGAGTTGATACCATCTAATTGAGATAAAATCCCTTCATGCAGCAACACCAGCATTACTTTTCACTGCAGTATGCATTGTTGTCAGGTACAGAAATTTGGGCATAAGTGCACATATTGATCGAACAGCTTTTTTTTACTGCCGTTTACCTCAGTTTCTCACCATCATATTTGCAAATGGCCACTAACTAAAGTGATCTCTAAATGAGGAGTAGCTGTAGTGAGCTTGAGTTTTTATATTTATTTATTCTACAAATATATACAGCTAGGGAGGAAAGCACAGTGGGGAAAGAGCAACATAGTGGAAGCATGCCAGGCTATGAAAGAATGCTGAACAGAGGACTAATTGGAATAGAAACGGTGTGTGTGTATAAAGTCAGAGCTGAGGAAAAGGTAAAAGAATGAAAGTGAAGAGCAGATGGGAAGCAGTGACATTTGAATAATGTGGATTTAAAGCTTTTCGGATAAAGACACTAAGCTTGTCGATTGGAAAGTTGGCAGTTTGGCAGTTCAAATCCTGAATGCTGCCTCCCGTTACTCACCCCAGCTTCTGCCAACCGTTCAAAAGCATGTAAAAATGCAAGTAGAAAAATAGGGACCACTTTGGTGGAAAGGTAACAGCGCTCTGTGTGCCTTTGGTATCTAGTCATGCCAGCCCCATGGCCACAGGGACGTTTTAGGACAGCGCTGGCTCTTCGGCTTCGAAACGGAGATGAGCACCGCCCCTAGAGTCGGCTACAACTAGCACTCATGTGCGGGGGAAACCTTTACCTAAAGCTTTTCAGTCATCATTTCAAGAAAAAAATTCTGGGATTTCCTAAGCAATTACTTTTTATTTAAATTCAAATTACTAAAACAATACATGTATGAATTGGTTGATTGATTGATTCAAAGGAAGACATGTGTTTTCTTATTGCTGCTCTAAGAAGATAAGAAAAGTCCTGAAAATGGAACAGTGATACCAATTCTTCAGAATTTTTGAAGCTCTTTAATTTTGTCATAGAAGAAGAGTCCCTGAGGCTGGATTAGAGAAAAGACTTAACTAGTCCAAGATTCATTTTCACACTACTTTGTCTAATGTCTTGGAGAAGCCACAAGCACAACATAAATTCAGCAAGTCTCACCTCGACAAATTAATTAAATATTGGTCTAAGGCAGTACAGGGACCGTCATTTAGTTTATTCATTTATAGCAGGTTGTTAGGAAATATATAAAATATATACAATTTCCAATTATAAGATTTCAGTAGAGCAATAAAGAGTATTTTAGCTTTACCTTCCACAAACTGGTCTAATCCTCTGAAAGTCATTCAAATTGATATAGGCAGAATCAGATCTTATGGCAGAGAATTCCCATCATGCAACCTCAGAGGATTAATTTAGGGAGAGACAGAGGAAAAAAGTTCTAGCATTCATAACTTTGCAGCTCCCTTATGATGATCTGTTTTCCTGCAATTCACCCTTTCCTCAGCTAGCTCCGGCCCACAGTGCTTGCCCTTTTCTGTACTTTTTCAAGTCTCCTTTTTGAAATGCTTTATCCAGAGTTGTCATCCCTTTAGAAAGAAGGAATCACATTTTGTGGCATTTCCCCATTGCCTTGACAGCCCTAAGTATTGCTTTGGGTTTGTTGTCTTGTAACCAATGACCACTGGTCACTGTGACCACATAATCGCCATTCAAATTGAGGCACCTTTCATAACGTCTTACAAGGTTTGAAATTCCTTCTGCAAAGTAATCTCTGTCCTATGAATGAAACCACCCTCTAACAGCATCGTGAAGCGCATTGTCATCATCGAAGCAGTGTGACAGTGCACTTCACGATGCTGTTACAGGGTGGCTTCATTCGTTGGGGCATGCTGACCTCCAATGTGGTGTTGGTTCATGATAATGCTCACCCGCACACCGCTAGACGCACCCAAGAACTTTTGGAGCAGTTGCTTTGGGATGTTTCTGATTATCCCCCACCCCCTCTAGACCAGATTTGGCGCTGAGCAACTTTTACCTCTTCTGGCTTCATTCCCAGGAGGGAGATTTCTTTGCAGAAGGAATTTCAAACCTTGTTAGACGTTATGACAAGTGCCTCGATTTGAATGACGATTATGTCAAAAAGTTATGCAATGTTATAGTTTTCTGATGTGTATAATAAAAGTTCTATATCTGCGAGTGTCTGTCATTGATAACCAAATGGAGATATTTTTTCCCCAAATTGCCCTTGTATAAGCAGAAGCTGAATGGCCATCTCTTGGAGATGCTATAACAGTGGATTCCTGCATTGAGCAGAAGGGTGAACTAGGTGATCTAGAACGTTTTCAGACCTTCCCTTCCACAATCCTTTGAATCAATTGGACACCATCTTTGGGAGTGTGCAGTCAATAGGACACCAACGATTCTTGTCTTTCCAGGTCACAGGAATCTGAATTGCACCTTAGCTTTCAAATGTTTGAGCTCTATCTCCAGACATGGCGGGTTTGAGTAGAACTGACACTGTTGCCTGCTGCATTTGAAAGGCATAATATATTTTTCTCCTTTCTCCTCTTTTCACCACACAGGGCATCAATCTTTCAGGTGGTCAGCGGCAACGAGTGAGCCTCGCCCGTGCTGTGTTCAGCAATGCTGATGTTTATTTGTTAGATGATCCTCTTTCAGCAGTGGATTCTCATGTTGCGAAACATATCTTTGACAATGTTATTGGACCAGAAGGAGCACTTAAAGGAAAGGTGAGCCCAAAGAGATATAAAATCTACACATTACAGGCACATATCATCTCTGAAGGACAGATGCTTATTGCTAGTTCTATAAGTTATGAAAAAATATTTTTAAATGTCTAATAAGTTAGATGTTCTCAGTGTTTTGCCTACCTGATGTGATGGATTACAATGCAATGATTCCAGTTCAGGGATGTCTATTCTTGATACAGCTATAAGCTATGAAGTAAGAGTGGGATTTGTAGTCCATTACTGCCCATCCATTCCATCCTAGAAGTCCAATCCTTTTTTTCTTGAATCAATCAACCATTTGATTTACATCACAGTTTTTTTTCTTGAAGCTCAAGATGGTATCCTTCCCTCTCAGATTTTATACTCAGAACAACCCTTTTGACGCTGGACTAAAAGATAGTGGCTGGCTCAAAGCCACCCAGTGAACTTCCATAACTGAAGATTGATTTGACCCTGGCTTTCCTGTTTCCTGGCTCAAGGCTTTAATCTTTACATTACACTAGTCCTCAGGCACTGTTGGTTGACCTTTGATATTTTCCTACTATGTTTAAACATCTTTGGGCAGGAAGAAAAAACCCACACCCTTCAAGATGCTATTGAATCACTACTCCCATCATTCCTCACCAACCGTCATGTTGGCTGGGATTGTTGTAGGTTGTTATTGAGCACCACCTGGAGGGCTGCAAATTCCCATCACCTGTCTTTAAATATGATTTTTTTTCCCTTTCAATGTTGCCTTGATTGTACCTAGTGATTCCCTACCATATACAACAGAGGTCTCCAATCTTGGTCCTTTTAAGGCTTGTGGACTTCAACTCCCAGGAATCCTCAGCCAGCCATGCTGGCTAAGGAATTCTGGGAGTTGAAGTCCACAAACCTTAAAGGGACCAAGTTT
>JANHFO010002603.1:98274-117532 GCA_032468095.1 Pareas carinatus
GGGGATGCCTTATATTTCAGAGAGAGGCAAAACTGTAAGTAGGTCTTATTTTCAGAGGATGTCTTACTTTCGGGGAAACAGGGTAGAAGAAATTTCCCAATTTTAAGATTTGTTCAAGGAGTTTTTTGCAATGACTTTTACTAGGGAAAAAATGATATTCTCTTTCATTGAATTTGATTTTAAAAAATCCATTAAAAGCAACTGGAAGTACATTCCCTAGCATGGTCTCTTTGACAAAATGGTCTCTGACAAAATATTGCATTGTGAATTAAGCAGATTTAATTACACACACATAAAATAACGGGGATAGATTTTGGACTGATCAAATGAACTCCACTGTTACTCTTGTAAAGCAAATAGTAATTTATTTCTGATTGTTTATGATGAATGTTTTTTGGACATTCTGCATTCCCATGACAACTTATACTGCCTGGAGCATAGAGTCTTTGAAGCAAGTTTCCTTCCTGGTATTTGAAAACAGTTCCTTTCTGAATGTTTTTCATATGCCCCACTATTCTCAACATAGAAATTACAGATTGTATGATCTGAACTATGTGCTGGGAAAAGCAAAATTAAAGCAGAGAATCTGAAAAGGTAACCATAAAACACACTGGAATCCCCTGGATGAGGCTTTGTAATAGACACAAGATACATCTATGTCTTAATTTGAGTGGCATATGGTTAATTCCCAGGAGCAAACGTATAAACCTGAATAACTAGGTCTGCACTAAGAAAGGTATTTGCATATAAGGTCTTCATTCAAAAATTGCTTAGCATTCTAAGTGACATTATCAGTATTGATTATAGATAACACTGATTAGAAACTGAATAATGCTGGACTATGTACAAACTCCAGTTCAAATCTCTCCATTTCTATTGAAGCTGACACTTCATTTGAAGCTTTCATTCAATTTCCTAAATGAGCAACAGACCATCCCTTCTTTACAATTGTTTCAACCCTGGACCAACCAGAAAAAAACAGGGAAAGATCAAATTCCAGTGGATAAATATTAATGAGGAACAGGCATCCACATCAAGTGATTTCAATGAAACAATTCAAGCAAAATAGAATGAAAACTATTACTTAATTACTGAACAATTACTTGAATCACTGCTATTTTGCAGATGAATTCTTGCAATTCCATTTCAGAATGGGCGATGTACAACTTCCCAGTCTGAATCATCTTCTCCTCTTCCATTTTGGAAATGTTATCACATGGTGACAATGGAAATCCATTTTAAAAATTGCAATAAAACCCCCAGTATTGCTATCAAATGATTTTGCTAGATCATAATGACCATGGTGTAAAACCACACAACTAAAACACCTAGTGGTAAAAAGGTAAAGGTTTCCCCTGCCAGTCGTGTCTGACTCTAGAGAACGGTGCTCAACTCCCATTCACAGCCAAAAAGTCAACTTTGTCAAAAGATGTTTCTGCGGTCATGTGGCTGACATGACGATACACTGAATGTAACAGTTTTTTCATCCAATAGAAGTGATATCTACTTATCTTCTTGCGTTTACATGCTTTCGAACTGCTAGGGCACTAGAAGCTGGGGCAAATAACGGAAGCTCATTCCATCATGTGGTACTTAGGTCTCAAACTGCCAACCTTCTGGTCAATAAGATCAATATCTTCACCTCTCAGCCACCATGCCCCTATGAAAATATATATAGTGACCAGCGTGGAATTCCACACAACTAAAACACATAATTCCTCCCACCTGAAATGAAATAGGTTAATGTGAAAGTATGTGAAACATCTTGATATATGTGTTACATTTTACAGGATGATAGCCTCACAGCATTCCTTTAAACCTGAAGATCTTACTGCTAATCCAACCATATCTTTTATATATAATATTTCCAATTCATGTTTTCACTATATAGACATAAAATTATTTATAAATAATTAAGGCTTTATTTATAAATTCATTAAATGCCCTGGCTTTCTGAATGCTCGGCAATAGAGGATGAATACGAATCTGAATCACAATGACTAAATTAACTATTCATGTCTGAAATCATTGTTTTGATAGTGAACCAAATTCTGATTTTGAAGACTCTACTTTCATACAAGTATTGATTTTACAACACAAGATTTTTCTAATCCAGTTATAAAACAAGGAAAGTCCAGGCTATGACAGCACACAAATATTTTTATTGTAACGGGTGGCATTAATTTTCTAAGATGCACACTAAGAGAATGGTTTGAAGAATCTTGGAACAAAAGTTGGTCCGAAGTAGAGAATACTTTCTGCTTCACGAGTCAATACCAAAAACTCAGGAGAAAGGTCTGCCTTATCCCCTTACCGAACAGTACTTAAAATCTGGGTTTATGGAGTTCATTTTCTACAGCAGGAGTAAAAATGCAACCTTCAACGGAGTTTTCTGTAGAAAAGTTACAAAGAAAGTAAAATCCGTTGTTTCAAAGGCAGTTTTCCCCCTCCAGCCATGTCCAGCGAGAGAGTGCACGTCCATACATAAGCATCTGCTTGTGCCCGCACACAAACAGCCAGCCAGCCTACCCGACGCCTCTCCCCTTTCCAGCGTCAGCCTGGCCTGGCCCTCAGCTGAACTGCTGGTGCTGACGTCAGCTGGCGACTCAGGCAGCATTCCTAAACAGTTCAGATAAACCCACTGGTGGAAAGCTTAGAAAGCCCTCAGCTGTAGTGAAGAAAGCAAGCTTTGGCAGTGAGCCAGTCGACTGAGCTCAGCATTTTGTAATGCACTTCCTTTTTGCTTAACAGCTTGCATAATGCCACAGCCCATGCCACCTTTAACCCTCTCTCTACCTGATCTCCCAAACAGACGGAGCAACTGGCAGGGTGTGTGAAGGCAGAATAAGGCTAGAGTTAAAAGAGAGAGACTTTCAATAGCCCGCTTAATTTTCTCATTCAAAAGTTGAGAAGAGTTTGAAGTTTCCAGACCATGCACGATTCCAAAGTAAAAGCCGTTCTAGGTGATCTTTCTTTTTTAAAAAAATAAACCAGAATACCTAAAGGTTACCAAAACATATACAGAAAGTTTTCTGGGGAAAGTATTATCATAAGGGATATATTAGCAACGGCATAGTAAGATTAAGAAACATTCACTAAAACCAGGTTGAAAAATTAACCCGAGGGTTTTCAAACTCAACAACTTTAAAATGTGTGGATTTCACTGCCCAGAATTCCTGAACCCTTTTCTCCATTGCTGTTTGAGGAATTCCAGGAGATGAAGTCTTAAAATTGCCAAGTTTGAAAAACACTAATTTAATTGAGTTAGTAGGGCAAGAGTTCACAATTGAATAAAATAAAAAGGCTGCTGAACACATTTAAAATCTTGAGAAGATTTTGTGAGTAGTCCCACAAAATGCTTACTAGAAACCTGCTCATTCCAGAGAAAAATTCAGTTACTAATCTCACCTTCTCACTCCCTTCTAGCATTTTTTTTCTCATAAGATAACCCTACAATTCTTTTCTTGGTTTGGTCTTGGATCATTTATTAATAAATAATAATTCTGCTTATCTTTGGTCATTCAGTTAAAGCTCTGGCTGCAGTTATTCTGTTACTGTGCTTTTCTGTTTTTGCTTGACCAGAGTTCTGTTTTTTTAAACTGAATAAACACTTTAACAAAGTTATGGAATCAGGTGGAACAGGGAGTTTGGCAGGCAAGAAGAATATCCTTGTGGAGACATTAGAAGTCCTGGGCACCATGTTGAGGACCCCAGCTTGGCACTATAAACAAGTAAAGGCCTTTAGTCATTAACAAGATGAATTCTTCTTTGGAAATCAGGCAGCAGAGATTGTTCTAAAATCGCTTTATCTTCTTAGGAACATAGAAGATAGGCCAGGATAAAAGACAGTGATTGATTCAAGAGGAATGAATATTTGGAGAGAGAGAGAGAAAAACATTCTAGAAAAGAAATTTTTAATTTAAAATCTGACTAGCGACCAAAAGTCTATGAACTCTGGGTCCTGCCTTAGGCACAAAGCTAGTTGGGTAAATTTGGGCCTGTCGCTCCCGCTTAGTCTAGGAAGCAGACAGTGGCAAACCACGTGCAAAAACTTGGCAAAAAAAACACCCTGCAGAGACTTGTCCAGGAAGTCACCGTTAACATCAACCTGGAGTATTCGTGCACACACACAAACACCAGTCTGGAGGGCATGGTTCATTATTACCAGGCACATCTGAAATTAATCTGGCCAGGAAAACGTCTTGATGAAGGAGAATATTTGTAGCTCAAGGTTGAAATGAGGTGTCTTTGGTTCTCTCCAACCTTGGTTGTTTTCTTGCAGAAACTGAGTTACATCATCAGTGCTAGTCACAAGAAAACAACCAGGCCCAGAGAACACCAAGGACCCCTCCCTCAAAACTTTCTCAATTGTTTAACAGTGAAGATGAGACTATCTGCAAAATGCTCAGCTCTTTCCTCTTCTCCTCCATCTGATAGTCATCCTCTCATCTCCCTTCTCTATCCCACATCTCACATTTCCTTATGGAGAATTGCATTGAAGGAAACTTCATAAGCTTTTACTAAGCTCTTGCACCTAAGCTGATCTATTATTAGTTAGAATCTAAACTGCCCTGGAGATAATGTAGGCTTAGCCTTACTGTATTGTTTTAATATAGCCAGATAATGTTTTTGAAATGGTCTGAATGCCTGAAAGCTTCATGCAAATGTTCTTGTTTGTTCGAATAGTAATCTTTTCTTTTTTGACATTTTATCCCATTCTTCACCCAAAAGGTATTGTTATGGTTGATTGACACAGTTTGACAGATCTTTAGACTGGATGTGGCATTTTGATCCACCTATCAAGTCCTTCCCAAGGCCCTGGGATAGGCAGATGCTTTTGTTTGATGGTTTTAAAGATATTGTCATAGGATCTAACTGTTCAAGCAAAACTGCCTTATTGCAATTGACTGATGGTGAGTTTGTTAATGCCAGTGGACTTCAAAGGATGTTCCACATGTACTGGAATTGTACCCTTGGGCACTTATTACTATTCGTGTACTATGTTTTCTTTCTTTCATCACAGTCATTTTACTTGTATTTACAGGTCTTTGCATTTTGTCAATTTCTCTAGTTTTCTTTTCTATTCTGCTGATTCTTCTCTTGATATTAACCTCTCCCAGTCTATCACCACTGACCACAACTGAATCTTCCACTCTGCTATTGCATGCACAAAGCTTCTGACGTTTTTATGACTCCTGTTATTTCTATGCACTTGGTTATTCAATCATGTAGCAAGGAGTTGAATGCTTCTTTGTAATCAATCCAAGCTACATTCAAGTTGGTTTTTCATTCTTCTGTAGTTGCCCAACATCATCTTGTCAATTAGGAGCTGATCTTTTGTTCCTCTGCTGTTTGGGCAATTTCCTTACTGCTCAGATGGAAAGAGTTTGCTTTCAACTACTGGGTGCTGTTGGACCATACCATCTATTATGCAGGTTAGCATATGATTCAAAGTATTTATTTTACTTTCAGAATTTGGGGGAAAAATTCAAAAATTCAAATCAATTAATAAAAATGAGACATTACTTTCAGATTTATGGTCAAAAAAACCAACATAAAAGAACGAAGGGGAGAAGAAGTAAAAGAAAATTACTTCTTAAAAAACCATGTTATTATTGATTCTTAGTCTTTCAACTGAGCCAATGGAATGTCTCAGCTTTTCTATCTACCTCTTCCACTCGTATACCTTCACAAGACAAGATTTTATACCATTATGTTCTTCTTGGCTGCTGCAAGATTAGATTGAGGACAAGAAATCAGGTTGTCTCACCAAATGTTGACAGGGAAGCCAGCTTCTGAAGTTCAGCTTAAGCTTCTTGAGGGGCATCTTGATCATAGAACCACAGAATATTGTATAATAGTAGCAGTTAAGCTTAGGGTCAGTGTGATGGGCTAGAACCAAACATAGTTTTGATATAATTCATACACTCTTCTCATCTAAAACTCATAACTCTCACCAATAATAGCAAGGCATTAACTGCATGTAATATTTCACCTATGTGACAGGCAATAATAATATTCTCATGGCTTGTGACATCGTTCCCACATAGAGGAGTATACCCTGCAGTTACATTGCACCCAATCCCCTTGTACTCTCTGCAACCTCATATGTTAGTCCATCTATTCTAGCATTCTTGATCTAGAATCCCAACTACAACTTCTGCTAATTAATGATTATGAATGTCATATTTTGTTATTGTAGTATGCCTGGCATGAACATAAATCTGCTCTTAGCTTATTAAATGTGAAAACAGTTTTTATAATAGGCAACATGAAGAAAATACACAGCTTAATGTTTTATACTTTAACAGCATATTGTTAAAATCATTATTGAGACTGGTGCAACTAAAAACAAAGGATTTTTGTTTTTGCCAGCTTATGGATGGAATTTGTTCCTGCTCCCCTTTTGGCTGTCCTCTTTAATTACTTCTCACCAGTTAAAGATACTATTGTTCACCAAACCTTTTAAGGAGATGGGTTTTTTATCTCAATGACTCAATAAATAGCAACAGAGCATTCATGTAATAATTACAGGGACATCTGTTTTAGTATTTACGTTTTGTTGTAATTTCGAAGCAGTATAATGGTTGAGAGATGAGGAACCTATAAAATATACAACATAAACTAAATTATCAGGAGTAGCACATTTTTTATATATATATTTAAATAAAATAAATAAAATAAAAAATACATAATGGTTAAAACTTCAGAAAAAGCATTCACATTTTAAACAATGTTCCTTACCAGAAGAATTACATGTCTCAGTGACCTTAGATTTCAAAATGCTTTGCTGCTTCATTTTTAAATGGTCTTTGAATTGTTTACAAAATGTTAACTGTAAAAGAAACAGCTTAGAGATCTATTTTCCCTTCTAGTCTTTGGGATATGAAAACAATCCGTTTTTATGCAAACCACCCAAGTTCATAAAATAATTTGGGTAGGTTCCTAGAAAGCTTATAATACCTTCTTTAAATTGGCTTTAAGAAACTTAATTAACCCGACATTTCTTTAAAAAAAGAATGAGTTGAAAGCATCCAAATGCTCTCTGTGCCATTTATCTAAATGGATTTTCCTTATAGCTATCAGAACATACATCTATCATTCCTTCATTTTAGAATGTTATCACATATATATACAGAGCAGACTTAAAGTCACATAGTAAACATATCCTTTAGATTTTGACTTATATTTTTTAATTTATAATTAGCTAATCTTTTATATTTAACTGGAGGAGGAAGCAGTAAGTTCCCAATTCATATACTTACTTGTGTCAGGAGAAGAAGACTCCCCATTTAATCCCTAAGTATTTTCAAGGCAGAGCAATGAATTGAGTAGGGTTTTTTGCCCTACTCAATTCATGCAAATGAAGAGAACTTAGGAAGTCAACAGCCTATATTTCTTTTTTGAGAGTTGAATTGATTCTTACTGCTGAATCATGCATTTCATTTTTTAGTTGGCTAACTGGCTTGGTTATTGATAAACAAATTTCAAAGCATCATATGGGAAATATTTAAAATTGTTTTACCCCACCTTGTGACGTCCAAATTTACTGGAATTGCACTTCCACTATTCATTGCCAACATCACAAGTCTGAGTAAGGCTGATTTAGTAGAGAATTAGAGAGAACTCATTTGGATACCAAGCAGTATTACTTCAAGGGGACTTTTACCTGACTTAATCAAAAAGTAATCAGCAATATCTAAGAAGCCATTAGATAATTATAGGACTAGCCTTTCTTGTATCCCTCAGTTGCAGGTTATTATGTTTACACAGATAAAATCTTAGATCCCATTTGCTCTCGAGTTTTCTTATAAAAAGTGTTTAGTAACCAACAAATGGTTTCTTCAATTTTCCAGTTTCTAAATGTGTCATGTAGTTTTATGCCTGTATGCAAAAGCAGAAGCATTTATCTAACTGGACAGACCATCCGAGTAGATATGAGGATGAGGATGAGGATGAGGAGGAGGAGAAAATCTGCTTTTTAAGCCGCTATGTTGAACACTGAAATCAAGCTCATGTGCTTCATGGTGATGGATTGTTCTGTTCTTTTTTTCTAAAAAAATTAAAAAATTAGGCAAATCAGTGTCATATCTTCAGATGGCGAACTAGCTAGCAAAAAGCCCAACAAACGAAAGATGGGTGACAAAAAGTTCATGGAGACTCCTGTCAAAGGCACTTCTGAGAAACTCATCCAGGCAGAAACTGCTGAAACTGGCACAGTAAGGAGCCTTTAATCCTTTTGTGTTTTAGAATTACTGTCTAGCTAACTTTAGGGTTTCCAGAGCATGATCAGTCAAAAGAATACAGCTATCGGAGCCGTTTAGCAACTTAGAAGAGGACCTTGAAACTTACGCTTTTAAGTCATAGGTGGGCAATTTTTTTGTGGGCAGAGCACCCCTCTGGTCTGTGGAAAAGCCTTTCTGCATGGAACCGGTCCCTGGTGCACTGCTCTACCACAATGTTCATGTTTTGTTGCCAGTATGATAGAAACTACCACCTCCCTTCCTGATTTTCAGAATTAGTATTCAAAGGGATTCTGCAGGCTGTAAAAATGATCCAGAGATTTTAGGGTTATAGGTTGCCCACAACTACTTTTATCTTGAGAGAGAGGAAAAGAATAATTCAATGTAGCATACCTTGTATGTGTTAGACTATAATTCCTAGTATCATAGTAGTCCTGCTGGTTGGAGTTGGAGTTTAAGCATACGAGAATGGGGAAGATTATTTAATTTTTGGAACACATGCATAGTGTGGATGGAATATTCAGGGCTGAATCTCCTCCTTGCCATCATTACTATCAGCTGAGGGATGCCTTTTTTTGAGGTGGAACAGGGAAAATGTGTTTTTGATTACCCTGTCCCCAAATGTGATCCAAATATTACTTATGTGAAAAGCAGTTACAATTGGAGAATCACAGCTTGGTTTCAGATTCTCTAAGCATATCCTGGAAAGTGGATTCGTAGTACAGTTCATGTAGTGATATTCTAAGATATTAGGCGAGAAATTGCTTTAGTTTTATACTGTACAACTGCTGAATTTAAAAAGCTTCTTGGGTTAATTTGAAAATAGATATCCTGGGGTATTTGTTTTTGCTCTTGATATGTAGCACAGATATAGAAAATCTCTTTAATGTTTTAAGTTGCTAATTTCATAGACTATTATAGAAGCGTACTTTGTCTAGGTTTGTAACAAATGTATTTTCCTGACCAAATGAAACACATATTTGATGTGGTACTTCTAGCAAATTTCCTTTGTTTCAGCTATGCTTTCCCCCCCCCAAAGAATAGTCTGCATGTAAAATACGCTAATTTCCAATTTTCCAATTCTTCTTGAGCCTTGCTATTATTATTATAAGAGGTCTGCATTACAGTATGTAAATCCGCTTTATTTTCCATCAATTTATAGGTCAAATTTACTGTTTTCTGGCAATACATGAAGGCTGTTGGTCCTTTTATTTCTTTGTTGATATGCTTCCTGTATTCCTGTCAAAATGGTGCTGCAATCGGGGCTAATGTATGGCTCAGTGATTGGACCAACGATCCAGTGATAAACGGGACTCAACAGAATGTGAACATGCGAATTGGCGTCTATGCTGCCCTGGGAATCTTGCAAGGTAAACTGTATTATGTATTTCCGCCCATCTATACAGGGCAATTACTCAAATTCCTGGTTTAGGGTGTTGACATAAATATTTTTAAAAAGGGACAATTGTGGTTTTTAGCATATTCTTTAATACTTTCTCAAAACATCCATCAATAAACAGTGAACAAAATGAATGAAGGGTTTCATTGATGTTGCTAGAACAATTCTTTTATTATTATGGCAGCACCCAGTTTCGATCTGCAGGCCTTTCGTATCCTTCCTTTACCCCAAGGAATGATGATGTTACCATTCAGTGCTTTCAACTCCAGAAGCACTTCGGTGCTCCAAATACAACTGTAGTAGTACCGTGTTTCCCTAAAAACAAGACTGGGTCTTATATTAATTCTTGCTCCAAAAGATGCATTAGGGCTTATTTTCCAATTAAATCTTATTGAGGGGTGGGGAATACGGTACTAAATGCATCCATCTGGCTGACAATCGTAACTAGGCCTTATTTTGGAAGTAGGGCTTACATTACGAGCATCCTGAAAAATCATGCTAGGGCTTATTTTCCGGTTAGGTCTCATTTTGGGGGGAAAGTATAGTACTAATAGATACAAAGAGAGAAGCTATTGTGGTCTGCAAAAAACAAAGAAGACAGAATAGCAATGTAGTGAAGTTGCATAAAACAATTTCCAAGGATACAATGTGATCAAAAACTCCTTCATTTGTCTCCTCTCTTGCAACAGGGCTGTTTGTTCTGATCTCCTCCTTTTCCCTAGCCCTGGGGGGCATCAAGGCGGCCCGTATTCTGCATGCAGCACTGCTAGAAAATAAGCTTCACACCCCGCAGTCTTTCTATGACACAACTCCAACAGGCCGAATCATTAACCGCTTTTCTAAGGACATCTACGTGATTGATGAAGTGATACCGCCAACAATATTGATGTTTCTAGGGACTTTCTTTAATTCCGTATCAACAATGATTGTGATCATAGCAAGCACTCCACTATTTGCTGTGGTTATAATACCTTTAGCAGTCTTGTATTATTTTGCACAGGTAATGCACTTCATTTTTTTTCCACTTTTGTTACCTCATTATTTGACCGATCATTTTTGAAGTATCAGAATATTGGGCAGCTAATGCACTCTTTCAGTGTGGAAGAATTAATCTGTTTAATATTTACATAATAGCATATTTTCCTGGGTGCAATTTCTTTGAAACACAGAAGCCAGCTCTTCTGTCTGAGAGGAATCTCAGTTAGGTTTACAAGACTGAATAACTTATTCACAGTCATTTACTTACTGTCCTACTCTAACTCCAAATAACTATTGTGATCTTTCTCAAAATAAATATAGTCTGCCCTTTATCTATAAACTAATCCAGCAATGGTAGAAAATGCTGGCAGAGAGTGAAGAGGAACTAAAGAGTCTCTTGATGGGGGTAAAAGAGGAGAGTACAAAAGTTAGATTGAAGCTCAATATTTAAAAAAACTAAGACCATGGCATCCTGCTCCATCCCTCCATGGCAAATAGAAGGGGAAGAAATAGAAGCAGTGACAGACTTCATTTTCTTGGGCTCTAAAATTACTGCAGATGGTGACTGTAAACAGGAAATTAAAAGACGCTTGCTCCTTGAGAGGAAAGCTATGGCAAACCTAAACTGCATATCAAAAAGCAGACATCACTTTGTCAACAAAGATCCATGTAGTAGAAGCCATGGTTTTCCCAGTTGCAAGGTATGGCTGTGAGAGTTGGGCTATAAAGAAGGCTGAACGTTGAAGGATTGATGCCTTTGAGTTGTGGTGCTGGAGAAGACTCTTGAGAGTCCCTTGGGCTGCAAGGTGATCAAATCAGTCAGTCCTGGAAGAAATCTACCCTGACTGTTCATTAGAAGGACAAATGATGAAGCTGAGGCTCAGATATTCTGGCCACCTAATGAGAAGATAGAACTCCTTAGAAAAGGCCATGATGGGAGGCCAAAGGAGAAGGGAATGGCAGAGAATCAGATGGCTGGATGGTGTCAGTGATGCAGCAGGCATGAGTTTGGGCAGATTGCGGGAGGCTGTGAGGGACAGAGAGGCCTGGCAAGCTATGATTCATGGGGCTGCAAATAGTCGGCCATAACTTAGCGACTGAATAACAGCAAAGAAACAAAAATAATAAAAATAAAAAACATTGAATATCATCAAAGTAAAAGCAGTTGCTAACATTTAAAAATTAAAAAGCCAGAAGCAGAGTACAGAAGAAAAGAATAGAACAGAACAGAACAGAATAGAATTCTTTACTGGCCAAGAGTGATTGGACACATAAGAAATTTGTCTCTGGTGCATATGCCCTCAATGTACATATAAGTAATAAATCAGGATCATGATTCAAAATGGAAGATAAGTATAATCTCAACTGGTTTAGATCACCTTAGCACTATTTTGCCGTTTTTTTATAGTGTGGATTTGATATGAACAGTAGGAAAAGAATCGTATCATAATATATTAAGACTTCTTTTCCTGCCTCCTGAATTCTATAATTGGAAGCTTTGTGATCAGAATTACTGTCCATATGGTGGCATTGATGCAGCTAATATACAGGGGTGGTGTGGGTTGATGGTGAAATCTATATTTGAAATCTCTTCCATAAAATAGGGTAAAGCCTCATCATCAAGGTTAGACTAGCTTTTCCTCAGAAATTGTTTTTCAGTCTACGAGCCATTTTTGTACTTAGACCATTCAAGCATGTCAACATCACCTGAACCTAAAGTGGCACAGCCTGGAAAAACCTTTACTATTGATTCTGCTGTCTCATGGGCTTTCCCAGGATTTAGTGAGAGAAATCCCAAAGAACTGGATACAACTTCTTTTTCCAAGGCCATTCTCATTTGGGAACTGTATTGGTTATCTATGATGTGACAATCTTGATAGCTGAGATCGAACGTGTAAAATGTTTTAAGAGGTTTTGTTTTGTGTTTTTTAACATAATGGCAATGGCAGCGGTTCTATGTAGCTACCTCTCGTCAATTAAAACGACTGGAATCCGTTAGCAGATCCCCCATATATTCACATTTTTCGGAAACTGTCACAGGAGCCAGCATCATCCGAGCATACAGAAGAGAGAAGTCTTTTGTTTACAGCAGTGACACAAAGGTGGATGACAATCAGAAGAGTTACTATCCTGGAATTGTAGCCAACAGGTAAAAAAAATAAAATGAAGTTGTTTTTAATGTCAGCCTCTCATTTAAAAAGACAAATAGTTCCAAATGAAGTGTGTTTTCTGTACTAAAATGTTTTCTCACTTACTAGGTGGCTGGGAGTTAGAGTTGAATTTGTTGGAAACTGCGTCGTCTTCTTTGCAGCCCTTTTTGCTGTACTAAGTAAAAACAATTTGAGTGCTGGGCTGGTTGGACTTTCTGTATCTTATGCGCTTCAGGTGTGTATAATAGATTGCTTATATGAAAAATGGAGGAAAAACCTCATTATAATGTGACCTTTTCATTTGGGATTCTGGTTTTAATTCCATATTGCCTCAGCATCTCTGTCCCTCTCCCCCTCCCTCCCTCCCTGTCTCTCTCCCTTTCTCCCTACCCCTCTCCCCTTCCNNNTTTTGTGGCAAAGTAAGAATATAAGAATATGAATTTCAGCAGGTTGTCTAGGGCTATGTTGATTTAGAAGGGATGTGAACTGTTATGGGCAGGACAGTAGTGCCAAGTGAGTGTGACTGCATCGTGTACATGAGCAGCATGTTACCCAGAGATTGAACATTTGGGGAAATCAAGTGTTTGCTTGGTACCCAAGAGACATTAACACAAGCACCACGCAACTGTGCATCTTGTGAAGAGAATTCTCCACTTGGATAATAATATAGATGAAAATGTCTGCCATCTTTTAGACATTTTGTCCCACTTTGGAGATGTAGTTACAGTTGTGGTCCTTACTGTGTCATTGTTTGAAAATGCGTTCTTGCATCAGCATGCATGCCCATCTTGTTGCTAACCATGCTTTCTGGGCTTAGAAATTAGGCTCTCTGTCCAGCCTCAGTCTGCATAGTTTGGCCCAATAGAAGAGATAGTCATAAACAAGAAGGAGTTGCTTCCTTGTGGTCTAGACTCAAATCAAGGTAGAATTGCTTCTGGGAAGAGAAAGCCAATGGCAATATTAGAAGCAATTGCTGTGAGAGATATTTTGAGGAGACTGGGAAAGGGAGGGAAGGGAGATCAGACATCAGCAGTCAAGAGATAATGGATGAGTCATTTGACAGCTTATCAGAAAAACAGCTTGGTCCAGATGGAAAGAAATATGGGGAAAAACATTTCGCAACCATCAAAGACAGTTTACCTGACTTAACTAAATGTAGTTGGGGACTTCTTTGACTTTACAAGATTCCATATTTAGTCCACAGTAGCATTAAACATACCTTCCTAGACTCTGGGCTGTTCTTGCTTCTTTGATCTTGCCCAGTTGTCTGGGCTTCACATGCAAGTTAGTAGGAAGTGACAGTGATTGCTGCAGACCAAGGTGGCAACCAGGGGTGGTAAATAAACCAGAATGCATAGGTGCCCTGTTTCCTCCTTTTATTGGTCCTGTCTATGGTTGTATCCTGCTTGGTATTTGAAGAGAAACCATGTTAAGATTTTCTATTTGCTTCCACATAGTTTCTAACAAAATGTCTTTAGTTAAGAACAGCATATTACAAAAGCTATCAGACTGCACAATCTGTCAGGGATTTAACTTCACTTTTGGTATCAAGGGAGGAGAGGACAAAACATCTGTTTGGCTAAGAGCAGGGTGAATTATGCGGCCCTGAAATTGAAAAGCAAAAGATTGGGCTTCACTTTAAAATGTGCACAGCACTGACAAAGTGCATTCAGAAACAGCAATCTGCAGTAGCGAAATTGCTTGTGAAATTTGGGACTTACAGCATCTGGACAGATCAAAGGATTTGAATTGGACCTCCCAGCCTTAAAAGCTATTAAAGTTGAGATTATGGCAAGAGAAAGCACATTGATTGAGTCTCTATCTCAGGTAGCAATAAGATCACACATTCAGATTGGCAAAGCAATTAATTCTAACGTTACATATTTTAAATGGAATGTAAGAAATAATTCAAGCCATAGGTAGTTTCAGTATAATTAAAGATGCAGTAGTAAAGATACTGTGGTTTAGAGTAAGTTTCCATCCCTATTTCCATATTTAGGTTTTATTTTTATTCTGCACTTAAAGAGCGCCGCGTAAGTTAAAAAAAGACACACAAGAAAATTTAAAAAGAAAAATGCAAACTAGAGTACCAGTTTTTAATCTTTTAATATTAGTATCATAAGTACCTCACATGAAAACTTTAAAAAGGATTATCCTAATCCTCATCCTCAGCATGGTTGTCATATAATTGGAAGCTACTTGGTCTTCCAATATGAAGTTTCAGTTTTGGTTCTCTTGTGACCCTGCCTTCCCTACAGATAATGTTGATATCAGTGGGACCTCTCCAAGCAGAGGATCCCATTTCTCTACCATATAACATCTGGATTTATTCCCCCATGCCATAAATCTGCTAAACAACTGACATCCCTGTAAAATTACCTAGTAGAAATATATAATTATTACCCTTCACATCTTTCCTATTATTTAGTACCTGCTACCTATTCTCTTATTTGCATGACAATAACTGTTGCTTACATCCTAAAATATATAATAATTGTGTCCTTTAGTATCCTAGTCTGACTTGTAGATTGTTTACTAGTATTCTGTGACTGTCCCAAACCTTTAAAAAAAGTACAGTATGGCATGATGAATGTGTTTTGTGACATGTTTTGTCACAAATCTTTTGATATGTGACATGATGAAATACTTTATGACATGATGATTGTATTTCATAATATGATGACATGATGAATACACTTTGATTATGAATGCACCTAATACGTACACGACATGGTGAATGTACTTTTTGATAATGAATGGATTGTAATCATTGTTTGTCAATAATAGCCTTATGATTGTAATCACAGTTGTCAATTGTTGCCTGTACATTAGTATTGAGCATGTACTCTGGAGACAAATTCCTTGTGTGTCCAGACACACTTGGCCAATAAATTCTATTCTATTCTATTCTCTTTTAAAGATATGCTATGGAAGAATACTGTTTAAGAAGTAACCTTGCTAATGGTTACCCATTGTTGCATTCTGACACAGGTGATTTTTTTTTACATCATTGTGTAGGTGACAATGTCTCTGAACTGGATGGTACGAATGACATCTGATCTGGAAAGCAACATTGTGGCTGTAGAAAGAGTGAAAGAATACTCTGAAAATGAAACTGAGGTGAGTTATTAAGTGAGGGAAATTACTTCTCGAAAAGCAAACTTTAATGAAAAAATATAATTCCACTGTTGACTTGGATTAATTCCGTGGGAGATATTTCAGGCTCCTCAGACTGAACTCGGCATAATCTACTCAGACGTTTGACCCAAAATAGCTAGATAAGACTCTAGGTTGTACAGTATGCTAGAATGAAGTCCCATTAAGTGACTGTTACCCTTTATCAATGTGAAGTGTAAATCTTTTTGGAGCCATGTTGGTTTAATTATTCTTTTTCCATAGTTACACAGATATCTCTAGCCTTGCACTGCTCAACTTTGAAGTGATTCTTGGCGGTTGACATAACTGACATTTCTACCTTGAGATACTCTAGCCCTGAATGGATATTAATCCTTTAATTCAATTTATTTAATTAATCTTTTAATTTAATTCATTAATTCTCAATGGACATTAATGCTTCAGTAGGAGGTTGGACTAAAAGGTCCCTCCAACCTCTATTCTGATTGGTTGGTTGAATCTCTCAATGCTGGAACTGTTAACTGCTTGAAGCTCAACTGTTTTCAGTGAGACAGATTCAAAACATATTTTTAACTTTCTCATTGATCGAAATAAATTTTGAGAAGCTTAATTTGACATCCTTGTGATCGTGCTGTTTTAGTCCTGAGACCATACTAAGTCGTGTGTTTGGGTGACCAATCTACTCTAAAAATATCTAACTAAAAATGTATATTCCAGTTTGCCTGACAAAGAGATGCAACTTGAATGTTTACATGGTTTCATATCAACAGAGAATCGATATGATAGATCTAGTGCTATGCACATCTGTAATATTTAAGAAAAATTGAGACATCTGTGTCAGCCTTATAAAGTAGACTAGATAGGAAACACAACCAGATGACCTAATTTTATATTATTGTACAGTTATATTAAAGTACATCTCTCTCTTCACACCAATCCCCTTTACAATCTAAGAAACTAGACAGGGTCATTTCTGAGCCTCTTGCCCTTCCCCCAGTCATGCTGCCTCTTATCTGGATGTTCCCTTGTCTGTGTCTCAGTGCCCTATCTCCCAATGTCATTCTCGCCTACTATTACAGTAAATAGAGAATGGTCTGAAAGCTTGTATATTTTATACTTATTCAAGCTAAGAGTTATTTTGATGCAGTGATTAAAGGCACTCAGGTGGAGAAAACAGGAAACTGAGTTCTAGTCCTACCTTAGGCACAAACTCAACTGGGTGACTTTGAGCTAGTCACTATCTCTCAGGCCTTGGAAGCAGGCAATGGCAAACCACTTCTGAAAATGCTAACAAACCGTCAGGTAGTTGCTATGAATTAAGACTGGCTTGAAGGCACAAAAAAGGAGTCTAAAGCTAGAAAAAGAAGAGATATGGCTGCACATTTCAGTATGGAAGCTATTGTGTAGCTAATGAGATCTACCAGGCATATTCATTACCAAAGTAGCATATATTTCTGTCTTTGTGAGTCTTATCCTTAATGATATTGTGTACAAAATGCTTTGCATTCAAGGAAGGTTTCTCTATTTGTTAATGTATTGATCTGTTAAATTTACAGCTGGCCTTTCCTCTTAGAACTCATGGCACCTTACACTTTCATTTTATCCTCACAATTTGTGAGGATAAAATATACTGGCCTCCCTTACATGCGTTGCACAGCTTTATGCTCAGATACAGAGGCTGAAACAGTATCACATCTAATACTAAAATACCAACTGTATACACAATGACAAATGAACATTATACTAACTTATTGTTAGAAAGCTTGGTTCCTTTTATAACCGGAAGGTGACCAGTCGCCTCTTTTGTGATTGATTTTCAACGATCTCCCAAGAAGTTTGCAAAAAAAACCAAAACCCAATAGCTATGACTCATAGAATCCACCTGATACCCTCTTCATATGCTAATTGTTCCAAGCCTGACATACGTTCATGTGTGTGCATGTGTTGTGTGTTTATTGTATTTGATATAATTTTAGTGATTGGTCTTAGGTCTTAGACTTCAATTAAATAAACCAACCTACTTCCCAACAACTTTGAGAAGAAGAAATTGAACAAGAATCCCTGAGTCACCAAGGCATTCCACGAATAAGGATGGACATGAAACCCAGTCCAACACCTTACTACCCTAACACACCAGCTCTCCTTTTAAACAATTCAACAAACAAGCCACTTGATGTTAATATTTAGTAGAAGATTAAATTCTACTTGGGAAACTATTGTACAATATATTTCTTCAGAGTTGAAAGCATGGTTCAAGTGCTAACACAATATCCTGTAATTTCTTCCACTCTCAGGCTCCCTGGATCATTGAGGATAAAAGACCCCCAGAAGACTGGCCCACCCAAGGAGAAGTGGCCTTTGCAAACTATTCTGTCAGGTATAGGAAAGGGTTGGATTTGGTGTTGAAAGACCTCAGCCTGAGTGTAAAAGGTGGAGAAAAGGTATGCTTCTAACGTAGCCACTTTGTTGCAGTGAATCAACTTGTTTTTTCTGTAACTTGCATTTAAAAATGAAAACTTCAGTTTTATTTAGCTGATAGAAGAAATAGAGCGTTCATAATTGTCAATGAAACTTATCTTTGTCATCATATAATAAATACTTGTGTTCAGCCTAGCTGCACTTATATCCAGAAAATTATTCAGTTGTCTGATAAAACAGACCACGGTTCCATTATCAAATTAATAAGAAGATATAAAGGGCAACCTTCATGAGTTCTGTGAGACACCTTGATAGGTAAGAAAGAAATTTAATTTGTAATAACTTAGCTACAGGATAAATTCAGGTGCTTTTATCCAATAAATAAAAAAGGATATCTATATTTGCCCAAAAGGTATTTCCAAATTTTGGCATCAAGGTTTAACAGAAAAGGTGGTGCAGTGGTTAGAATGGTATTGCAGTGGTATTGCAGGCTTACTCTGCCGACTGCTGGCAGTTCAATTCTCACAAGGTTGACTCAGACTTCCATCCTTCTGAAGTCAGTAAAATGAGGACCCAGATTGTTGGGGGCAACATGCTGACTCTATAAAACCACTTAGAGAGAGCTGTAAAGCACTGTTAAGCAGTATATAAGTCTAAGTGCTATTGCTATCAGGAGAAGTAGACAATAACTTACAGAATCAGCAGAACCTTCATCACCCTTCAGCATCAATTATATAAACTTCATATGTGTGTGTATGTGTGTTTGTATGTGTGTGATATGTAGGTATAGGTATGTAGATAGATAGATGTCTTGAAAGTGTAACATAACGCTGTCTTGAAAGAGGCGGTGGTGTGGCCCCTCAAGAAACCGTCACTGGACCCAGCTGATTTAAGTAATTATCGTCCAGTCTCCAATCTTCCCTTTGTGGCGAAGG
>JANHFO010002603.1:121941-140902 GCA_032468095.1 Pareas carinatus
GATAGATAGATAGATAGATAGATAGATAGATAGATAGATAGATAGATAGATAGATAGATAGATAGATAGATAAAAGAGAGAGTGATAAATTAGTATGTTGAGTGAGGCTGAGATTTGTGCTTCACTGACAAAGAATTGCAGTCTCCAAATTTCTTGCAGACACACATTGTACTATTGATGAAATCTGAAACTCACCATATTCCACCCAGTAATTTTGAGAAAAAGTATAGGGCACTGTATTCGGTGTTTTCCAACTCCTGTTCCATTTTTGAAGCTGTCACCTAAAGCAGGAAAGAGCATGCTGAATAAGAATAGCACCAGGCCATGTTTCCTCTTTTTCAAAAGTTTCCATGGAATGTATCAATAGCCAGTGACCACTGCTTAGCCATTGTTTCTGACTTGAATCGTTCTTTGGCACAGCATTAGGTTTTCTTAATGCTACATCCTTCCCATGCTCATCGATTAAAACAAAACTTTCACCTCCTTTTTTTCTAGCGTGGGCCAAAGGCAGCTTATTTGCTTGGCAAGAGCTCTCCTTCGCAAAACAAGAATACTTATTCTGGATGAAGCCACAGCAGCCATTGACCTTGAGACAGATGATCTCATTCAAACGACAATAAGAACGCAGTTTGAAGACTGCACTGTGCTAACGATTGCTCATAGGCTGAACACAATTATGGATTACACCAGGTAGTTAAGTATGACCAATACATAACTCTGAGGGTTGGAGAGTTGCCTTTTTTCCAGGCTTCCTCTCCAGTTGAGTATCACTCTAGAAAGTTTGTAACTGTTGAGCAAGTGTGATAGATTGGGAATTTGGTTAGTGTCCGGTGGAGACTGCTGCCCATCAGTCTCCCTGCTTGAGCTGACATGATAATCTCCTGGGCAGCTGTCAGAGTTGAGAAATAGGATCAGTGTGCTACACACTGGGAGTGTGCCTTGATTCACCATTTATAACTTAAAAGACAGTTAAATATTTTTCATATTACTAATTGTTAGTGGTTTAAAAATGTTTTTGGGGGCTCTGTGTTCTGATATATTCCTATCCTCTTCAAAACAAGACAATATGAATCCAATATCATGTTTTAATACCATTTTTGAATCAGTAAGGAATAACAGAGTTGGAAGAGACCTTGGAGGTCTTCTCGTCCAACACGCTGATATCATGTCTATCAACCCAGTTCTACCCAGTGGGACAGAATTTTTGGGCAGCTGCAACACAGGTGGCAGCTTACAATTACAGTGAGACTTAGAATTCTTCATTTGTTCCTCATTGGGAACAAATCTTCAAAGCCAGCTGCTTATTGATGCTGGATCAGTTCAATCATGGCCACTGCCACCTTCATCAAAGTGCAAATGATTTGTATCCATCCAGTAAGAAAAAGAAATGCTAGAATTACAACCAACTCCCTTCCCCCTGTAATGTATCCAGTACATTTGTATTGAAGTGGACCTGGTTATTTTACACATTTGGCTTTTTTTCATGTCATTTTTTGCTCATGTGGTTTAGCAATGAGGTTTCGGAGTCTTTGTAGAACTGATTCCACAAATAGGAACAGAAGGGTTTTATGGCAATCATCTCTCTTCAGCAATCAATTTTTTCTTTGCTTGTTTGCTTTGCAGAGTCCTAGTTCTGGACAGAGGAAGAATTGCAGAGTTTGACTCTCCTACAAGTCTTATTGCATCCAGAGGGATTTTTTATGGTATGGCTAAAGATGCCGGATTGGCATAGTAGCAGAGCTACTCTGTTCCATTGAAGGAATAATCATTGGACTATAAAATAGAACCCTGAATGAACTGTTCTTTTCAGAGCAGGACTCTCTATCAGATTTTAGTGATAGGGAAGCAAAACTGTTTCGTAGGATTGAGAAAATGTCATTTTCTATTTTTAAATATATTTTCTACATACCAAAATATTTTTCAATTGACAAACATCTTATGGATACAAGCACGTATGTATACCTGTACTCTATTTCATTTCTAATAAATTTCATTTGATGATATTAAAATACTAATGTCTTCCTATTTGGGTTAGCTTTTTGTTAAATGGGGGAGGGATCAAAGAAAAGGTCACTTTAAAAAGATATATATTATTTACAATTCACCTAATAAAACCTTTCTCAGCCTAGCAAACATAAATGACTGACTTCAGCCACTGGTGATTTTGCAGTGACATCTCTACAATTTATTCAACAACTGTAGGAAAGTTTGTCATTGCATGCTTTGGAATACGTTTTTAAATTTCCCCATCTAGCCTTAGTCTTAGATTTCCTAGTGGTTTCCTAACCACCCATTAACCTTGTTTAGCTGTATGATTGGCAAAAGTTGGCTGCCTAACAGACTGTACTGTGCTAGCAATTGCTCGTAGGCAGAATACAATTTATTTCCCCCAAAGATATTTCTACAAGTTCTGGTCGAGTGCATCTTATGTATTTCTAACAGGAGGAATTCCTGCAAAAATCTTCCAATCTAGCAAAAAGCATTACCTTTAGCAGAGATTTCAGAATTTCTATCCTGAACTGAATGAGACACCACAGACAGGTAGTTCCTTTTGAAAGCTGTACATGCAAGGGTTGGTTTTAAAGAAAATAGTTCCCATTTCTAGTGGACATGTATTTTAAAGGTGGCACCTAAAAAATACTTAATTTCTTGAGATCTCAGATTGTAGCTGGGGGCACAGTTATTTAATCAGCTAGAACCTCTAATTAATAACCTTTGCAACTCTCTTTTTCTTTCTTTATAAATTTCTTCATGAAGTTAACTTCAGTCAAAAAGCTGTGCATTTAATTAATTGGTTCTCATGGCATGGCAGTAATGAAGAAGTTTAAGGTAAAAATGTCAATTCAAAATTTAACTCTTAACTGGGATTGTTAATCTTCTACAACAAAACTAGCAAACAATTATTACAATTAACATTTAAGATGAAAAAAGCAAATCACTCATTTTATGGACAATAACATTTTATTAACTATAAAAAGAATACAACCCAAAAAATAATATTAAACCTAAAACATGTAGGCAATTCTTTATGTTAACCAGGTTATTTGACAATGCAGGAAGTCCAGATTCCCTTATATCCAGTGATGTCAAGAAAGAATTACTCAATAGATTAGATTAATATATTTGGTTAGCAAAGCTAATAAAACCATCTGTTATAAATTGCAGAAGTTACACAATATAAAAATATTTCTCAAGAGTGCATAGAAAGATGTCAGCAATTGCGCATTATGTTCAATTGACTTGTATTATATTTACTAAAACAATTATTATTCAACAGCATACTAGATCTCTGTTGATACCTGTTTACAAATGAGAAACCTAATACATTTCCAACACTTCAAAACATAATACAGCATTTTTAAGAACGCTGATTCTCTGCTAAGTTGTGCCCTCTCTCTTTCCATTACTTCTTCCTAAAAGATGTTGAAATTTGTAAGTTGAATCTTTTATCTGAAATGGCATTTTTCTTCCAAGACTTCAAATTGCAGTCCTTAATAAACACTGATTTTAATTGGGCACCCGCATGCTTTACACCTTCAAGGCCTTTTATATAGCAACAGAAGTGATCGGTTAAAATGTGTTTTTTTAAAATCCTAAGATGACCTAGGCAAACTTGATCAATGGCATTCGTATTCTTTCATTTATCTGTGATTTAGTAGGATTAAATCCTTGCAATCATAGTGATAGAATATGGCTTAATCTCCTCCTACATTTAGGCTATATCACAAAACAGATCTTTTGCCATTAATTATTTCACTGACCTTTTTGTGTTCTAAGAGAATGACAGGGGTTCTAAACTCAATTGGTATTGAATATGTCAGTGTATTAGACAGATGAATATTTAAGCTGACAAAATATCTAAAGAGAACATCTTTATTGAATCAAGACTCAGGAACACTCAGAAGCTGTAACCTTGCAACAACACTGCTCTGGGCAAACATGAACTGAAGGATACTTCAGCTAGGTACCTTTGGTGACTGTCACTGATTGTCATAAATCAATTGGTTTTCTCTCCGGAGCTGCAAACTCCAGTTCCTAGGAGAAACAAGGACCCTGTTAAGTGTTTAAAACTTTAAATTACAACATATTCCAGAGTTAAATATGGATTTCTTTCAATCAGGCTACTCTCTGAAACATATGGAAATTCGAGGTCATTCCAGAACTTTTATTATTTATTAAATTTATGTACCACCTATCTTGTCCAGAAATTACTTAGCCTAGCTTTCAAACATTAAAACTAGTATAAATTAAAATAATAAAATAAATAACAACAAAACTAAATACCATTAAAAGATGGGGAGGAGAGGAATACAAACACACAGGGAGAGGTGGGGTTTTCCTAATCCAATAGCCACCTCCAGAATGGTGTACCCCCATTGGAGCCCCAGGCCAATTAGCAGAGCCAGGTCTTCAGGCTCTTGCAGAAGGTTAAAAAGGTGGGTGTAGATCTGATCTCAGGAGGTACAATGTTCCAAAGGGCAAGAGCGATGGTGGAAAAGGCTCTTCCGGACCCTACCAGGCATGACCAATGTCGTTTGTCCCATATTCGGACTTGAATCCAGATTGGAAGAGGTCCAGATAATCCATTTCATCCAGGATCCTATGAAGCTGCCAAGCAACCACCTTCTCAACCACCTTCCTTAAAAAGGGAAGATTTGAAATGATGAAAATTGTCCAGAAGTGGGATCAAGAGAAGATATTTTTTAGGAAGAGGGCAAACCGGGACCTCCTTAAACGGCCCCAGGAACATTCCCCTCCTGCAGTGAAGAATTATTCACTGCCTGAACCCACAAGGCAGTCACTATCCTGGAGACTTTCACCAACTAGGAGGTACAAGAGTCTAATTGACAAGTAGTTGCACTGGTAGCTTCCAAGACCCTGTCCACTTCTTCAGGTCCAACAGGACTGAAGTGTTCCCAGATAACTGTTTCCCAAGCATCTAGCACAACACATGGGTTCTATCTGGAAATAAATCCAAGAAACTTTGTCTGTAACGTGTTGAACAAATTCCTCTGTGTGACCCTGAAATGAATATCTGAGCCCCCACCCCACCCCAGGAGGGACTAGGTGATCTTGAACAGGGTTATCAGGCAATGGTCTGAGGATACCATAAGAGTGAGGAAATGTTTCACCACTTTTACCACCTCGAGATACACCTTAATGGCAGCTCTGAGTAGTATCCATCACAAGCATCCCTTGTCTTCCAACAGCAGCGTTCTAGATGTCTTTTAACCCTTTTCAAAACATGCAGCTCCTCCATGAACCACAGGGAGGGACAGGAGCGAAGGCTCAAAAGAGAGTGTACAAGCACAATTCTGTTTAAAGCCTTGCCTGCTTTTTTATTCCAGGATATTACCAGAGTTTCAGCAGGCCTGTGCAGCATATCTCCCCTCTGGATATCCCCCAGTTCCCTCTGTAACCCATTCCAGGTCCATCAGTTGGTGGGGGTGGAGCATTCGAATGGATCCAGCCTCCCTGTGGAGGGAGGATGGTATAAGAGAATCTCAGGGACACCAAGGCATGATTTGACCGTGACAAAAGGGGGACACCGACAGGTCCCCCACTGGGTCATGTTGCAATTGCTCTAACATGAAAATAATCTGACACGTGGCTGCTGTCCTGAGTCGGACCTGAGATGATCTGGAATAGGCCTATGGTTGCCATGATAGTCATGAACTCCTGGGCCATAGACCAAATCCAGGTATAGTAGATTCAAGTCCTCCAGGAGCATAAGTCTGAGGAACTCCACTGCCAGTGCCAAGATGGCCTCCGGCAGCTCAAGCAGGGAGGTTGCTACGCAACAGGGAGGCTGGTACGGCAGCAACACGCTCAACTGATTCCGCGAGCCCAGCTTCAGCAACAGGGTCTCATAGTCAGAAACTTGGAGAGCAAGGCTGCTGAAGACAAAGAGAGATCCTCAGATGGTTACTACCACCGCACCTTCCCTGTCCTGGGATCTTGGCCGGGGCCAAACCCTAAACCCTATTTAAATGGTTTAGCTGTTAAACATTTTAGTAAAAAAAAATGCTTTACCTATATGTTTTACCCATCTTAATATATATCAAACTGGCATTCCAAATATTGTCAATCGCCTTTAATCTAAACAAACCATGTCTTCCTACTTTCTTTAAAAAAAAATTATATCCTACGCTTTCATCATTAGAGCAATTCCAAAGGGAGCTTGATACTTAAACTCAAAAGCTGTATATATATATATATAGTCTGGTTGCTCATCAGCTTTAAGCTTCCTTCATAAAAGACGCCTCAGACTTTAAAGATAAAATCAATCATCTCATTTTATCAATCACTGTGATTTATGCCATTCTGAAGTTTTATTTTGAGGTGGGCAACACTTGGGAGGGCTGGACATTCTGCAGGTCCCCTCGCCCATTGTAATTTTGTCCAGCTCTTTAAGGGTTTCTGGTAGTCTTAAGAATTAAAATGGGCGTATCTTGTTCATGTTTTTGAAAGAAGAAAAAATTTTTGCCACTGAAGTGTGAGAAGGCAATGGGATCTCAGTGATGGAGAAAGGAACATTCGGCCTATGGATTATCTACCCTTTTAAGCTCAATCTTAAAACAGATCGTGTGACCAATATGGGCCACTGAAGGTAAATACGTTTTTTTCATTAATACGTTTATCAAAAGCATGAGAGGAAGGGATGAAAATGCAGAAATCAAGAACGGAATTCAAATTCTCTAAAAACCCTGCCCAGGATAGGGGAAAGCCTTAAGCTACTGCTAGACGAGCCGCCTTTCTCTCATTAATCAAGATGAATAATAAAGAGCCTCTTCGTAATGAAACGGCAGACACAGAATACAGAATCATAGGGCTGGAAGGGAGTCCAACTCCTGCTCAAGGCAGGAGACCTTAGAGTAGCTCAGTCAAATCGTTGTCCAGTTTAATTTTGGAAACCTCCAGCCATGAGGCACCCATATATAAATGACCTGTTTCAGAAAACATTGTACCTAAGTACACATGAGATCGCTCCTTTCCAGACTTTTTCTTATAGGATCTAAGAAGAAAAAAGTGACACTGGACACATTTTGACCCTGTAGGTTCCAAGAACTGATTCTATAAAATATGTTCAATCGGTTTTAGCAGCAGGTTAAATTCAGGCAGAGGTAAACCAAGCAATGACCGTAGAACAGAGGGCTGTGGTCCCTATAGACAATCCAATCCTCTTCATGGAAGAAACCTAGATCCACAAAGTTATTTCTGGTTCTACTTCCCCCCCCCCCAAAAAAAAAGTGGGGGAGAGGGATAGACAATACATAAGAATCTTTACCTTCTCTCCTCCAAGGCACTCTTTCTCCCCACTCCTTTTTTAAGGACAGCATGGAGAGGACAGAAACAGGAAGACTGAGCAGGAGCAGAGGACCAAATTTCACCCTGCAGACCATACAGTGCAACTCTTCCTACTACAAATCAATTTTCCAAATTCATTATTGAATGCCAGGCAAATATAATCACAACTAGACACTTGGATTGGCAATTCTGGCATTTGGTGTGTTTTTTCACTAGATATTCTGAAAACGTTATACAGGTTACTTCCTTCAACTCTGTCCTAATTTCTAGTACTGGGTTAGTCCTTTTCTCAGGAACCAATGGCTTAAATTTAGGTTCACAGCACTTCTGCACACATTCCTGAATCCGTAAACAAGGAACACTGACATCTGGCAACTGAAATTAGCAACTAAATACACCTGCTAAATCCTAACTGCCCAGGTAGCTATATAGTCCATCTATATTATAGCATGTAGTCGTTGAACTACAAATAAATGAACTGGTATCAATCCACTAGCTACACAGAATCCTAAAACTAGGCTAATAATTTATTCTTAATCGTAATACTATATCCCATGCTTTTTCATACTGTTTATTCTGAGATTTCGCATCAGAATATTGTTACGAAACTTGAACTAGCAAGACGACGAAAAGTTTAGACATGCCTATATGAAATGCAAGCAACACAGTCAAAAATGCATAGAAATTCCAAGATGTAATATTATTTATCTTGATATTAAAATATTCCTGCTACCTAAGATACTACAAGCTTTCCTTTAAATAAGTAACAATTTTAAAGAACCTGAGGATAAAGAGGATAAAAATTAGAGGCAGAAGGAACTTGTGCTAATTTCATCTGTGGAATCAGGCTATCCTGATTGCTCCTCAGGAAAACTTTGAAGGTTCAATAGACAAAAGAAAAGAAAAAGAAGGAAAATCAGTCCCAACAGTACCAAACATTCTGCATTATTTACTGCCAAGCAGTTCTTGGTTATACTCACATACACAGAGTTTTGGTTAATACTATCTTTAAAGTCTGGATTAATACAGTAAAGTTATATTTTCTAATATTTTATCTGAGCACCATTTCAAAGAAATCACAGCTGATTTAGCTACTTGACTAGATTTTTAAACCAGTCAATGTGCTTCTTTCTGAAATACAAATTTTCCTAAAAACATTGACAACATCCCTTGCTGCATTGGATCAACAAGTGGAAGGAACTGCTTCTTTAATTTCCAAATTGCACAGCTTCTGTCTCTTACAGAAGCTCTTCGAGGCAGGAACAGCAAAGGCAGCAAAAGAGGCTTTTCTCTGGGATCACAAAATTAGCTGCTCCTCTTGCCATCAGCAATGGCAAGACACATCCCATTCACCTATTTACAAGGCGCTGCAACCAAAAATATGTACATGTGCATTAGTGTGATTACTGTAAAAGTAATCTTGATACAATAGGCCAGTGTCCCAAAGTCCACATCTCTCTCCTTGCTCCTTCCTGTATAATTATCTTGGTTTCTCAAGTTGTACATTCAGATCTACTTAGACAACTGCATTTGAAATATTCTGCTACTAGCATTAAATGCATTACATATTCAGTCTTTCAATGCATTGTGCCTCTTTTTTACTGGTAGCAATTATTAGAACAATTCATTTATTTCCCTGAGAACTTTTATTTTGTTGTACTCCAAGAAGAAACTATTATCTTTCAAGAAAGATAATTCATGAGCTAGGGTATTCCACTTGTCAGCTTATGAAATGCAGTCACCATGTGAGATATCATCACCTTTAGCGTATTAAATTAGAAACAAGTCCAACTGTTTCCACTGAGGTTTTTTTCCCCAGAGATATATGCTCAGTCGCTGAATTATACTTTCCAATGTACATTAGAAGTTAAAGATATAGCCCTTACAGTGTTCTAGGTTTATCAGTTAAATACTAGAATGAAACTTTTAATTCAATATTTAGTAAGTTAGTTTTGATGCTTTCTTGTTATAACAAGGCCTTTCAGTCAGTGTTGGTGCTGCATTTTTAAACATAAAGTCATTATCACCCATCATGAGAACAAGCTCCAGTTCTTGGAAATCTTGAAGCCTTGAGATGTCTTTGTCCTTAAAGAAATAAACACAGAAAATTAGAAACAATGCCTATAGTCACAAGGCACACAGCATCTGACTAGTTTTTTCATGATCTGCATGGTGGGAAGAGACATTTTGCCCCTCTTTAAACTCTTAATTCCACAGTTGTTTTTAGTTATATCTTTAATTATACTTCTGTGTATTGAAGATATCTACATTTTATTTTAATTGGAAAATTATAAATGTCTAGGAATCTTGTTGGAGTACAGCAATCTGGAACATTGGTTTTCTTCACCATGGACCCCTTTTAAATACCTTTTGTGGCCATGAACCATGGCCCACGGTCTTCTAAGACTTAACTCAAGATTTAAATCATAACATTTCTTCATGGACCCCCTGTGACAGCATTGCGCCCCACCCCAAAAGGGTTCATGGACCACAGGTTGAGAATCACTGATTTAGAAGAATATTAAATAAATAAGCAGCATTGCCTGCTGCTTTCTTCTTTCTGCCCCCTTCTCCTTTGGCAAGCCTGTGGACTTAGATTTTCCAATTTTTAGGATATGCGCAGTTTATAATAACTTCTTGATTCTTTATAAATGTAAAGATTTGGTTAGAAATTTGCACTTAGATCCTCCTGAAATCAATGTGAATATGTTAGTTGCGATTAATTGAATTTCTGTTAAGCTTTCAGAAAACTTAATTTGGAGTCAAACAAATGGCAAACTTAACCCATGATGATTTGAGATTTCAAGCAAAATGTTGGTAGTAAGTAAAGCATTGGAACCTAACCAAAATCTAACCTAACCAAAAAAGGATAGTTATGCAGGCATGCACTAGTTATAGTGAATTCCTTTGAGGCTCAGTTTCAGCACTTTGATATGTTGTTCTTACAAGTTATGAGTTTTTTCTTGAAGTGGATTCTTGCAAAATCTAAAAAGAGCCTTGTAAGTATCACCATGTAAAATATCTCCAAATACTACTGAAGGACATTTCCTTAAAAGGTGGCTGTCATGTGTATAGCTTAGTGTGTGCACTGAGTAGTGGACAACACAGAATAAGCATTGCTATTATGCACATGACAATACTTATCCCATGTCTGCTAATCTGCAGCATTTGCACGTCAGTTCATTTCTCTGGGAACAAATGCTCAGAATTTCTATGCACACAGGTTGCAGCATTTAGCATGTCCACAAATCCCTTGCAGTGTTCACTGAAAATAAAATAAAATAAAACAGAGCTTGAGCAGAGCAAAAGAATGTAGTATTTATGCATAACAAATCCACTCATAAAAAAAGGAATGTTTACTGAGACTGCATCCAAATCTTTCAGTTTTTAATCACTTTTATGAAAGAATTCCATTTCTAGACTTTATAAACCGAGATTCTACATATATCACAGTATTTTGGACACTGACATTTGGCATTTTCATCAAATATTATGAACTCCAAAGTGACCAGTGATAACTGAGGGAGAAATGAGATTTAGAAGGAATCCATTACATTGATATTTAATTAATCCATTTTTGTGTCGAATATGTTTCACTATATGCAATTAATTATGCAATATTTGACATATTGATTTGTTTCCCATGGCAGCAACTATATATAAAATTCAATCTTAGGTTCCTTGTAATGACAAAGGGCAGTATTATCTATTGTAAGACTGACAAAAAGACCTATAGAGCAGTCCTATACAAGTCGTTCTTAACTTACAACCAGTTGTTTAATGACCATTCACCATACCAGCTTCAGAACAGGTCATTTGCCATCCATAAAAGCATTCAGAATGAGTGCTTCACAGTGCGTAACACTTCTAGTCATTGTAAAATGTCACACCAGCCCTCCTCTCCATCACGTAACTACATTTTGGTTGCTCGGCAACCTATAAACATTTATGACCAGTTGCCAAGTGGCCTGCAACCATGTGATTGTCATTTGCGATCTTCTCTGCCAGCTTCCCCAGAAAAACAATGGGAAAGCTGGCAGGGAAGGTTGCAAGCAGAAACGACAGTGGATTTGAGGTTCATTCCCCCAGCATGGCAAAGGATTAACCCACCCCCTTTGTGCAGGGAGACGATATCTACACACGCACTGCAGGAACAGACCTCAAATATGGTAAAAATGCTAGCTAATGCCATTATTCTGCAAGATTCAAAATGTTGGGGGGTTCAGTAGCGTTTTCCTTTCTGGAGGTGCAGAGCTGTGAGCATTCACTAAAATGTAGGAAAGGCGGCATTCTGAGCCTTGAAGAACAACAGAACAGTGTCCACTAGCACTTTTGTCAGATTTGAGGTCCATTCCTCCAGCTGGCTGAGATTTTCTCAGGGGAGGGAAGCCCTTCATTCTAATGAAAGAACGGACATTAAATCTGACAAAAATGCTAGTGAATGTGTTTCATTCTGAAGGCTCAGAATGCTGGTATTCACTAGTGTTTTCTCCACCAGAAGGGAAAATGTTAGCAAATGCCATCGATTGAAAAGCTCAGCAGACTAATATTTGCTAGCATATTCACCCTCATGAACTTCTCACGATCATTCTCCCTGTGGGGTAAGGAAAGAGCCCACAGCTCTCAGGTGTGATTGGAGGCCTAGGCCCTCTCCTCACTCCACCATTCCAGGGAGCCTGGGGTTCTCTTCAGGGCACTCTGCTTAACAACCTGCATGGTCACATAATGACCACAACTGGGAGACTCAGGATTGTGGTTGCTGAGCAAAGTGATCCTGTAGCATCCAACTTAACAACCACTTCACTCAACAATCAAATTCTGAGCCCAATTGTGGTCGTAAGGGGAGGACTACTTGTACGTGATTATTAAAAAGATCGTAATAAATAATTCAGAGGGGTTTCCACTCATATAAAAGGGAAATCAAAATACTGTACAGACTCATGCATTCAGACTCACATATATACTCATTGCAGCCCTTAAATATATAACAAAGGCTGCCAAATGAGATTCACTAAGTGAAATGCAGCCCTCCAGCTAGACATTTTGGCTAGACTAGCCAAATGCTTGTAGGTTTGTGCAATTGCCTTGAGATTTCAAAAACAAGGCAGTTGGGAAACACTAAACAGACCATAATACATACCCGCTGAACTGGACTGCATTTGACTTAGAAAGTCATAAATTCTCCAAGCCACTCATAACTAACTTGAAATAAAACAAAGTACCTTTCTTAACATAGTATTTGGAAGCTTCCTGATTTTCTCCACATGTTCGGGGTTAACTCCCAATTCACAGCAGCTCACCCTAAGCAGTTCTTTGTATGTCAATTCTTGTCGATCCAATTCAATTTCAATGAAGTCATTCTCCTTCAGGGTACAATTTTGAATTCTGACCTTAAGTACCAGTTCTAATTAAAATACACAAATAGAAAGAGTGTCGTTAGTAGACATGTAGCAGTTTTCCCAATCTTAATTTCCATTTTAACAATTTGTCCTATTTACTCCGGCAAGGACATGCCAGTGAGATTTTCAAAACAATCCTACACCATAGAAAGTAGGCAGTGGGAATGTGTGACCCTCCAATGAACACTCCATCCCTCAGTATTGGTTATATTGTGGATCTGCAACATCTGAAAAAAAATCAGTTCCCCCACCTCAGAGGTGAGGGGTGGGGTGGGGAGAGGTTATATTTGTAGTAATAACATCCATGGTGTAAAACCAAGCATTGATCATGTTGTAAAAGTAAGTCTGATTTTTTCAGTTGACCTAATTTGTGGATTAACACTTGATGGCTTATCATGGGAGCCCACACCTCACACAAGAAAACGTGGTCTTGCAGGGTAGTGCTTGACAAGCATAGGACCCTAATTGTTATGGGGTGGGGATGGGGTGTGTGAATAATTCCTTTGATTGTTAGGCTAACTCTGTTCGTAGTAGGGAAAAAGGTTGCACTTCAGAAGCGTGACTCAAATGTGAACAACAATAATGAAGACTTGTGAGCTTTGCTCTTTGGAGAAATGGAAAAACACTGCAATGAATCACTGGCACCTTGACAGTCTTCAATTTAGAAGTTGGCCATAAATGTTTTATTAAAAGCCCTGAAAATTGAGTTCCTGCAGAGGATGATATCTATCATAAATGTACAGCATTTAATACCAACATCTTATCTATCCAACACACAACAGTATAAGTAGTTATCTCTGATAACAAAAATCATGCCACATTCATGCTCAGATTTTAGAATGGATTTCCCAGAGGTTTAATTTTAGCTAAAACTTTTTTCACTACAGTACTAGCTTTTTACGAGATTGCATTACTTGTATTATTATTTTTTTAAAAAAATGGATTTCAATCTTACATTTTTAAATGTTTTCCATTATTGTAAATCTTGTAGCACAATAAAAAAGCAAGCTAAAGTATTTTATAGACTAGCTCCCGATTTGCTCATTTGTCCCTGGCTATCTGTCAGGAGCAGATTTTAGATTAAGGATATTTAAAAGCAGTGAGGTCAATTCATTTTTTTTTCTGCTATGGGATCCAATTCACAAATAACCTGTGGTGCAGCAATTAAAGAATTTGATTGTGACTGGGAAGATCCAGGTTCAGAGCACCCTTAGTGGTGTATATTCAACACACTCTCTCAGTCTAGTCTACCTCCCAGATTTGCTATTATAAGAATAAAGTAAAGGGAACTCCCCATGGTAGCTGATATGATCTTTTATAGGAGGTGAATGAAAAAATAAATTTTATTTTTATAATAGCAGGAGCACTTAGACTTATATACAGCTTAATAGTGCTTAGTCAGCCTATTGCCCCCAACAATCTGGGTGCTCATTTTACCGACCTCGGAAGGATGGAAGGCTGAGTCCACCTTGAGCCAGTCAGGATAGAACAAAAGAATTAGCCTGCTTTACTGTATTCTAACCACTGCGCCACCACGGCTCTTATATAATCAAATTTATCTCTACCTTCTGTCAGGAATGCTTCCAGCAAAAACCACTGGAAGCAATGGTTATAATTACTATCTTTTTAAAAAAAATGTACAGTCCATTTTTTTTTGGTCAAAAAACAGTGGCATGCGCATTGAAATGTCAAAAGCAATAGAACACAGAAAGCAACCTCCCATAAATACACTCTGATTAATTTGGGAGATCCAGAATCAATTCACAATAGTAGCTGAAGAATGACTTCTCATGCTAAAAGATTACATTAAAGCACTAGGCAAAGATTCTGGAAAAAAATATTTCACAACACTAAGCAGCTGGTTTCCTGTGCACCAACCATGGACGCCTTTCAAAGTAATCCCTGCAAAAAATACAGATCCTCTTTGAAGAGAAGTGCTTGTTAATACTGGTATGTGCTATAAAGCATTTCTTTTGAAACCCCGCAGCCCTCTTATATAGAGCTGCTTATCGAACAAAAGAGACACTGATGCTAGTTCTATAAATCTGAAGTAGCCATATCCCCCTGTGGACACACATATACACACACTTGAGCTAATAGTATCACCAAAAAAGATGTTCTGAGGTGGAGCCTGCAACTGATTCCCGTGTACATTTAATATAATCCCTAAAAATAAATCTGAATGACAGATTCTGCTCCCATGTTGGCCTGTTCAGCAGGTTCCCAATCATGCAGACAGAGCTAACATACATAAGCATTTTTGTAACCTTCTAAGCTTTTTTAGGCATTGGGTCAAATGTACACAAAAATCAGAATTAGAGGTTGTGCGCACCACAATCCTCTTCCCTGTCATGCACATTCAGATTGATGTATGAATATATGAATGATTTTGAAGCGAGTGTTTTCTCAACATATCACAAAAAAGGAACCAGAAACTCTGCTGGATTTTACTTTCAGTTACCTAAAAGATCTTACCCAGACTTCAACCATTTACAGCAACAGACAAAAAAACAGCAAAGGCTTCAAATGAAGAAAGAATTTTTGTACAGTTTTGTGAAATTGTGACAATGATTCACATACTTAAATTGTCTGGAAACCGTACAATTTCTCTACATACGGTTACCTTGCATATTACTGAAGGGAATTGCTCCAGTAAAGAAGAAGGGCTGAAATGCTGGGACAGGTCCTATGTAAGGGCCACTGGGTTTCTGGGTTTCTGGTTGTACAGATCCGGCTGGGGAACCATGTGTCCTACTTGGAGGAACAGAGAGCTGATGCGCATGACCATTCTGAACAACGGGCTCCAGGCATTCTATAGCGATGGCCTTTGTCACGTCTCCATCACATCCTACTGAAGCCTTTCCATGCTGCAATACTGCTGTGCCAGATGTTTGTACCGGTGGCAAAGAAACTGGAAAGTCCATGTTGTGTTTTTGTAAAGAAGGAGAAAGTCTTCCATTCAAAGAGGAAGTTGAGGTGCTGGTAGTGCTGTTACTCATGGAGTTATATGCATAAGGAAAAGGCGGGTTAGATAAATAATTCGGGATAATTGGCAGGTCTTTTTTCACATCCAAAAGCTCATCGTCATCTTCCACTACAGAAGGGGAAAAAAAGGTTTATGTACATAAAATATATATGCTGCTATCTATGTTTAGCCACAAAGGTTACAATATAATAAAATACTTTTGAGAAAATAGGTATCAAATATACAGCATGCATAATACCGTACATCTGTGGCCCCCAACCTTTTGGATACCAGAGACGGGTTCCCTGGAGAAAGGTTTTTTCATGCACCATTTGAGGGGCATGGTTTTCTGTGCTGCCTGCATCCCGCGAACGGGGCTTGGGCTTGTTTGCATGACCTGGTTCCTGGCATGTTGCGACTTGGTAGTGGTCCACAGACCGAGGGCTGGGGACCCCTGCCGTGTATAATATATCTGTATGTAGCACAGGGCTTCATTTTTAGCAAATTAAAATTTAGCAGCCCATATCTGATTATTTTAAACTCTGAAAGGTTCAGATACAGGAAGTCCTCAACTTACAACCACAATTGAGCACAAGTTGAGTGAATTTTGCCATACCTTTCATGCCACTGTTAAGTGAATCACCAGAGTTAAGTTATAGCAACACAATTCTTAAGTGAATCTGGCCTCCCCGTTGACTTTTCCTGTCAGGAGGTCACAAAAGGAGTGATCACATCACCTGGTCATAAATAATACACATCAGTTGCCAAACATCCAGGTTTTGATCACGTGACCACAGGGAGGCTACAATGGTTGTAAGTGTGAGAAACAGGCATGTACTTCTTTTCAGTGCCGTTATAAGTTTGAACAGTCACTAAACGAAGAGTTGTAAGTTGAGGACTACCAACGGTCACATTGCTAACAATTCTAATTCAATTATCTAAAATCACAAAATAAAACAGTCACAAGAGGGTTTTACCACTGACCATTTAGAGTTTCGGTAAAGATTCAAACCATCTCCTTGGCATACTAATTTTTTATAATACATTAGAACTGTCAAATTATATTTTACCTCCCAGCATCTTCCTAATTTCCCTTTTAGATGTTAACTGGAGTGCTTTTTCTTCTTTAACAGTGAGAATGTCTCTATCTGCGCCAGCCTCTAGAAGATATGCCACCACCTGAGCATGGTTTCGTTTAGAGGCCCAGTGTAAGCAAGTCCTGTACAAGAAAAAGATACAGACTTTTATTAGGGAAGTTTTATTAGGGAAAAGGAAAGGATGACCACTTCCCTTCCACTGAGCAATTGTGTCACGATTTAGATATCCTTATAGTGACACCTACTGGACAACTCTAAGAAAACAAAAATATGACGCTAGAAATGTCATGCTTTCATAGGTCTTCAAGGAGCAAGGAAAATTATTTTAAGTTTTCCAGTATCTGAAGCACACACTCTTCATTTTCATCCCACCCCAAATGAAGATTAAAAAGCACTCTTCACCCAAGAAGGTTTCATCTTGACCGATTAAAGAGTTACTGCTATTCACAATGTGAAACTTTCACGTGTAAAGTTATATTTTGCCAATAAATCTCTCTCATTAATTGGTCAAGATAAATTTTTTTTTCAGAATAGATACTTTCCTCAAGACAAATAAATCATTCTCAGTTCAACAATCTCAAATTACAATGGATAGCCAAATGTTATACTACTAGGGGAAATTCCCTTTTCGAATTTAAGTCCTCAATGTTTGAGCTAAATAATACATACATATGTTGGTCTTATATCAAAATGTTTTAAAATAAAATGACTTTTTCCCCACTTTGTCAGTCATATCTTTCTCCAGAATGTTTCATTTCACTCCCCAACCTGTATTTTTTGCCTTTCTGCCCCCCCAGACCACATTTCTTAGATACTATACTGAACATGCTTCTTATTAGTCTCAGCATTCTTTTCTTAATCTTCTTTCTAAAAGTGTTTGGATTAAGAGGTTTTTCCATGAAAATCAGTATCATACTGGTGGACACAGCTACTTTAGCTAGACAATAGTTTGGAAATAAAAGGACTAAAGTTAATTACAATTTCTGTCAGCCTAATGCAACAACCCCTCCAGCAACTTTGCTCCGTTTCAATTAGCCTCCACCAAAGACAAATAATTTTAACAGAATAAAATATTTGTAGCACATCATTGGATTATGGGGTTTTGGGTGATCTCTGAGCTTAATTGTTTGCTTATAGACATTTCTTTGCCCAACCAGGTAACATAATCAGTCCTAGTGTCTGTGAGGTTTGCATTCTATTTATATACAGTACTTATTTCATAGACAAAAGCTTGGAAAAGCACCAGATCCAGACAACTCTTTCTTGCTTGAAAGCTTGTGCTGATCAACTAGCCCCAATCTTCACATACATCTTTAATAAATCACTAGAGATGTGTTATGCTCCTTCTTGCTTCAAACAATCTACTATCATCCCAGTACCAAAGAAATCCACCATCAAGGAGCTGAATGACTATAGTCCAGTCGCACTGACATCTGTAGTTACGAAAACTTTTGAAAAGTTAGTGTTGAACCACCAGAAAACCATCACAAATCCACTGCTAGACCTCTTGCGATTTGCCTACCAAGCAAATAATTGGCAGATGATGCTGTTAATATGGCTCTGCACTACAAACTTCAGCACCTTGAATCTCCAAGGGCATATGCAAGAGTCCTCTTTGTGGACTTCAGCTCAGCATTCAATACAATCATTCCAGATATTCTTCTAACCACACTGATTCAGCTAGCCATGCCTGACCACAACTGCAAATGGATTATAAGCTTTCTAACAAACAGGAAGCAGCAGGTGAAGATAGGTAAAATAACATCAGATACCTGTACAGGAGCCCCTCAGGGCTATGTGTTCTCTCCACTTCTCTTCTTCGTATATACCAGTGGTGGCAGACCTATGGCATGTGTGCCAGTGGCAGCACTCAGAGTCCTCTCTGTGGGCATGCACAGCATTGCCCCAGAACAGATTTCTTTACTAGAAAGCCAGAGGGGTGTGGGGCTCCCCTCCCCTTCTCGACGTGTGCCTGAGGACATTTCTGACATCACCCGCCCCTTTGCCCAACAGTCCAATCGGAGTGCTTCCTCCCTCCCCTGTCTGGGGTAATGTGGGAGACTCAAATGCAATGCAGAGTTTGTGGTGAAGGTGAGAGAGGAGAGGAGCTAGGTTGGAGGAGAGCATTATAGCCTTCTGGAGGACTCAAATCCTTTCTGCCACCCGGTGTCTTTTTCTTCCTGTTTCCCTTC
>JANHFO010002603.1:141616-158238 GCA_032468095.1 Pareas carinatus
TTATCCAGTATCTTCGCCAACAAAGTTGGCCAGGAAAAACACAGCAAGCCAGGAACTAAGATCAAAGACGTATACCAACAGCAGGGATCACCAGAGCAAGAGAGAATGACTTAAGCCCTGCTGGTTTATATGCTCTGGGTTCTGGGCCAATTAAGATGGGTGTGGCTCAGCTTGCAATTTGTAAACCAACCTATAGGGGTTCTTAAAGGGATTACCACCTTGATAACCCTAACAGGAAGACTATCGATAAAGTTGCTAAAAGTTGATTTGATGGCAAATTATTGATTTATAAACAACTTCATAAAGTTTTCCAACACTTTTGATGTGATCAAAATTATCTCAGAATATTTTGTAACAATAAAATCTTTTTATTTCTTCCTTCCTTTCCCACAACTATTTGGCAATGCATTACTAACACAGAACATTCTGAAATCAGCTCTCCATATTACATTACAAAACTATCACAATAAATGCAATGCATTAATTATATAAAGGATACGCTGCCTGAATATATACAGCAAAAATAGATTATTGTTATCTTTATATTTTCTAGCATCAAGATATTAAAATCACCAGGATACCAGATTCACCCACAAAAACTAGCAATAGAAATCCTGACAGATTTATCTTTTAAAGTTAAATTTTGTTTTATAATTTCAAATCTTCTGAAACATGTCAGGCACTTCTAAAAAACTTGAAAATAATTTTAAAAGCAGTAAAATAAACCTGAAAATATATTTTAAATTTTTCAACGATTACATCATAGTAATGGCGAGATCCCGCCATGAATGGTATGAATGTGTTGTGAGGTTTTTAATGTTTTTTTAATTTTTGGGGATGTTTTAGAAAGGTATTTTTTTTATGTGTTATGAGCCGCCCTGAGACTTCGGAGAGGCGCAGCATATAAATTTTAATAATAAATAAAATAAAATATATAAATGATAGGTTTTTAGGTATTACTCCTTATATGGTAATAATATTATCAATAATGTCATGTTAGTCTTATATGGTAATAATATAGGATTACACCAAATGTAAAAAATCAACTAAAACAGAATAAATTAAAAACAATAATTAAATATAATATGCCAAGTTTATAAACCAGCAAAAGGCCTAATCATTTTTTTCAACACATTATGCATATTTAACATGGGGATAATAAACAGAACGAATTTTCTTCTAACAACCTAAACGAATTGGACGAAAATACTTCCGAAATGCGTGTTTTGAAGCAAGGTTACCCCAGGATGTTTTAAAAGACACGCACCGGAAACGTGCCAGGCAATTTACTTGTGAAATACTTACCAGCCGTTAATTTCATTCTGAGAGTTCACACTCACTCCGAAATCCACCAATCGCTGAACTTCCTCAATATCCCCCAAAGCAGCAGCTTCTCTCAGTCTCTCTTGTAGCTCTTTTTCCTCTATTGCAGAAGTCATGTTATGAGATTCTCTCTACAGTCAACTTTAGGATTATCAAATGCCTGCCTACTGTGGGTGATGGGTCATTTTATCACGCTAGCCAACCAGAGGCCGACAGAATCCGTCGGTTGATTACAGAAGACCCACGCCTTATTCTTTTAAACATTAGCGCGCCGGCAATTCTTTTCTATCTACTGCTCATAAATCAGCCTGACACTTCTGAAGGCCATTTTCCCTAATTGCATAGTTAGAGTAAGTCTCGGTCGTTTCTGCTTCCGTTTTCTCTGGGGGACTCTATTAAATGAGACAACAGCGACCCGCACATTTCGTTCCCACCAGGCGTCCGATGCTTGCAGCAAAAAGGGGAAAGGGGAAAGGAAATCGTTTCATTCTCCGTTTGATAAACCAAATGATTGTTTAAAATATATCCACTTTGTCACAATCTCTATAATATTGGCAAAGGGACTTCTGCAATCGGCATTTGTGCTTTTACTGAGACAATGAATTGTTCGACAGCTTCCATTTGATCTCTCTCAAACAGCTTCGGGCAGTCTTCAAGTGATATCGGGCAGGCTGAAATGCAAAACTAGACTGAATAAATTAACAGGAAGCCACCTTTTTTGAAACAGTGTGGCAAGCTTAAAAACACGTTTCCACCAGCCTATGTACTGCAGTGAGTCTTTCGGGATTGTTACGTTTCGGTGCTTCCTATTGCAATGAATAAAAGGAAGCTGCAGCTCACAAAAGTTTATATTTTTGTTAGTATACAAGGGTGCTACAGTGTTTCTTTGGACTTTTGCAAGCAGCACAATCTCCGATTCCCCTCTTTATATAGATGTCTTAATGATGTTCTTGCTTTTTGTTAATTGTAGGTATTCCATTCTAATTTTAAATATATCTCCACAATTAGCATTTTGCACATTTGGTTTTTCAGAAAAGGATCTTCCTCCCAGTTTTATTGCCATTGCAAGCCCAGGGCAGAATACATAAATTTAGTGTCTTAAACTGCCTTTTCAAGAAATTATATGAAAGAAGTCCCAGAGTACAAGTGTAATGATTTTTTTTTAGTCTTTTGGTACATTTAACACATGTTTCCAAAACCTGGGTAAATTACTCCAAGTTGTGTAAAAGTAATTTTTCTTTGAATAACACACAAACCAATTACCTAATCACAACATGGGTATTTAAATAATGAGTTTCTGATAAGCAGTTTTGGGGTAAAGAAGAAAAATTTGTGAAGCACTAATCTAGCATTTACTGTATACTGAAGATGCAGTTTTCATAGCATTCCCAAGCAAATACGGAACAGGCAAGGAAGCATTTTCTTGGCAAAGTAGAAGGATGGATATTAAAACCTTCTGTTCCTGAAAAGCATTTTCCCTATTACAGAAAATTATGTTTACTCAAAAGTAAATTCAGCGATACCAACATGGGATATTTAGTACTATAGCCAGCATCTGAAATATACTTCTGAGATAATTTTTAGCAATTTCAAACCAAAAATAAACTGCAAATTTTATTATTTCCTTAATAAAAGAAAGTACAAGACAAAAGCCTCAAAAATGGAAAGCAATGAAGTCTGTACCACTGTAAAGAATCATGAACAAGAAACTAAATATACTTGTTTAGAAGTGAGACTCTATTTTATGATTTAAAAAGCTGCATGTAAGTTAGTAGTTAATAAGGCTGCTGATAAAAGCATAAGCTAGAAATGGTCATCGGACTCTCCCTTTTCTGGTGAATTTCTTCTGTTAGTACCTGTTCAGATTCTGACATATGGCTCTTTCTTTTCAAACTTTTGCCCTAATATTTATGGAGTGGCGATGCTAATTATCTGTATGCCTTTCCTTATTTTGAACTCTTCTGGATTGAACCTTGGTGATTCTATGAGGCAAATTATTTCTGAAGTTTTATGTGAAGCAATGTAGGATTTGTTTGTATAAAGATTTGAAGAACGTGCGATGCAAAGGAGGAAAGCTACACTGTGCATTATTCAAGATCCTGGTCAAGTTTTGAAATGCAAGATTTGCTTTTTCTAAATAATCCCAAACCCGCAAATATAGGCGGGTCCTAAAGAAGGATATGAGTAATCAGCATTAAAACCTTGTTTGCAATATTTAAATTTCTTGTTGGGCAATCTGTGTTACAAGAATCTGCAGAGAGCTCGTTTGAGCAAATCTGTGATTTGGTAAACAGCTGTCGTCCTATCCCGCAGATGAGAAGGAAAAGCAACAGAAAGGAACCCGCCGCGCCTGTCCCATAGCGACGCGCACTGCTGTTCAGACGCCTCGCGAGCCCTTGACAACAAGCGGCGGGCGGCGATTATGCGAGTGAGGCGCGGTGCGTTGTGGGAAACGCCCGGGCTCGACGGTGCCGCCATTTTGTCTCTTGTCACTCGCGGAGTGGCGCGGCTGCAGCGTTTCGTCGAGGAAGGTGGAAGAAGTCGAGGCGGCTATAATTGGGTGACGGTGACGGAGAGGAACCATGATTTCGGCAGCCCAGCTTTTGGACGAGCTTATGGGCCGGGACAGAAACCTCGCCCCGGATGAAAAGCGCAGTAACGTGCGGTGGGACCATGAAAGCGTGAGTGTCTGCTTGTGCCTGGGCCTCCGCCGCCCTCCCAAGGCCTCCTTTCTCTCCGCCGTTTTCGCGCGTTTCGGGTGGGGAGAAGAAAATGCAGCGCAGTCCCGAAGTAGGATGGGGACGAGGAGCCGGAGCCATTTTAATTGTGAAGTGTAGCGTGGAAGGAGGCGATGGCGCGTGGTCGCGGGAGGGCGCTAGGCCTCTCGGCGCGGAGAGAGATGTGAATTGGGTGGGAAGGGCTGTGCAAGCGGCGCGGGCCTGAAGATGGAGGACAAGCCGGGCAACGAGGCCCGCCCCGCCCCGTATATTTGATTGATTGATTAAATATCTGTATATCGAGACACTGTATATTGAATTATTGTATTTTATGCTTGGGAATGTGGCGCCTTAAGAACGTGGGGGGGGGAGGTGCGCGCGGAAAAGGGTTGGAGGGTGAAGATTTTGAAATCTGCGAGTCAAGAGTTTCAACCCCGACCCCTTTTCTTCTACCGAGGAGGGAACGTTAATTCACCATCGTAAATCTTTTTATCATTCTGCATGTATTTGTGCCACATTTCTACTTCCGAGCAGAACTGTATGGTTTGCAGAGAACAAGAAGAACATAGAATCATGTAAAGCATTTAATAAGGTTAAAGTGGGGGAAATTATTATGGCTAAGTGAAAAAGAAAAAGGTAAAATTTTAAGTCGGTAATCAAACAGAAGACCAGAAATTTCAAAGACTCGCGTCAAGGAGGAGCACAGTATTTTCTCCACTCCAGCTTACCCCAGAAAATTCCCAGATGACTCCCTTGAATTAGGGAAAGTGTTTCTGAACTTAAGATGTTAAGGAAAACTAGGTTATAGCCAGCCATAGAATAAATATATTGAAGCTACTTAAGAGAACATTGGAAAAAATGAGGTATCTTGCCTTGGAGTGATTTATAAAACTAAACATATCTATTCAAAGATAAATTCTATTGAGTTCATTGGGACTTATTTCTAAGCAAGTGTATGGAACCATAACTTCCATTGTCTTAAATAATTGAATCTAATTTGAAATATGACAGAATTTGCCTTTATTTGTTGCTAAAGAAGGTAGAAATCTTCATAGGTAGTGAAATAAACTCTTGTAGTAGCACTTCTCTGATTCAGAGTGTTGATTAAATTAGACTAATCAGATTTAAATTAGTAAAATTTTCTAACCCTACTAGTTTTGAAGGAAATTTACATGGTTTAACATCCCCATTTTTAGACGTAAAACACTAGTTTAAACTGGATAAATGGATGGAGTTTTGTTTTGTTTTTAATGGTACCTGGAATTAGTTCTACTATTTGCACATTGAATAAAAAAGTCACCTTCACTTGTAACTGATTTACTGTATTATATATCTTATCTTTTTTTCCATCAAGTAAGGGAATACTGCCCTGCTGATTTATTTTAACTCTTAAATGTTAGCTAAAGGTGTCGTTTTATAAGCTTTTGGTGTTAAAACAATGCTGTTCAAGTCTCAGTACATCAACAAATCAAAATATGGAAATATTACAGACAGCTTCTTCACAGAATTTAGAGTTGGAGGGGACTTTAGGTCATCTCTGGGAATCTGGATAGGGGAGAGCAAACTTCAGTTCAACTGTAGCAATATGGAGTGACTTTGATTATTCCTTGGACTCATGGCTTCTATTCAAAGTGCCCTGGGGCTTTGCATGCTGTACCTTCATGTTGTGTACCAATTTTGCCCTTTCTTGGATTAGGAGGCACTGTTCAGATCATAATCACGTGACTGCAGGGGTGCTGCAGTCATAAGTTCAGGCAGGAGATGTAAGTCCATTCAGCACTGTTGTAATTACGAACAGTCACCAATAAAAGGGTTAGGGTTAGGACACCAACATTTATGACTGCAAAGGGACTTCACCCCCTCCCCTGCACAGCAACACTCTGCACAGCAACACTCTTTGGAAGTACTGGGGCTGAAGTAGAGACCTAGGCCCTTAAGTTTCAGCCAGCCACCACTGCCCCTGAGCCTTTATTTCAGTCCCAGTGCCACCGCCTGGAGATTCTGATCTATATTCTGTTCTCTTAATGCACCCCAAGATAGCATTGACTTTTTTTAGCAGCTGTCCTGCACTCTGTGCTCATGTTAAACTTGTGGTTGATAGACACACCCAGATTCCTTTCTCAGCTGCTACTTCTAAGCCAGATATCCTTTATCCAATATTTAGGCTTTACATCTTTTCCTGCCCAATAGTTGGGCCTTATATTCTCTCTGTCAAATTCTATCTTACTGATTTAATTCATGTAAAACATCACTGTTTCATCCAAGACTTTGGTTGTCTACCTAGTTGCTTAACATGATTACTTGACTTTTATGCCATCCTAGTCACACTTGACTCTGGGTAGTTTAATGGCCTAACAGTAATAAAATTAAAACAATGTAAAATACCTTTCATAACAACACCAGTAATGTTAATGTTTTTGTTGTGAAGCTGTTTGGTGTAGTTATGATGTTGATGATGAAATCAGGAGACTGAATTCTGAATCCATGGTTATTTATTTATCGTATGACATACAATCTCAGGGAAATCTACAAATGCTAGGCACAATGCAGTCGTGACAGCCTAAATTTCTATTTCTTTCTGTTTGGGTCTTGTGTGCCTATCCTTGGTACACTGCAAGAGGGAACTAGCTTACACCAACTGACTAGTGGTTGGGTTGCTGGGTTTTCTGGGATCCTCCATTGATCTCACCTTGTCTTGCCTTGTGCTGTACTGCCTTGTGTCCCACGCCGTCTTCTGCTCTCCACACACATAAATGCAGTTAGGTTTTCCCCTAAAGTTGCATCCATTTATTCACAATATTACATGCTTTCAAACTGCTGGGTGGGTAGGAGTCGAGGAACAAGCAGGAGCTCTCCCCATCTTGGGGAGCTGAGCTCAAACTACCAGAGAACAAACCATTTCTGGCTGGCAGTTCCAGTGTCATTAAGCCACTGTAGCACTGCGTTCCCTGAATCCATGGTTACTTGAGTGAGTCATTCTCTCTCAACCCAGCTCATCTCACAGAGTTATATATATATATATATATATATATCACAGAATAAAATAATTACCTATCACTTTTGGGCACCAGGGACCCGGTTCCATGGAGAAAGGTTTTTCTGTGGATCAGAGAAGGTGTGATTTTGTGTGCTGCCTGCATCCTGCAAATGAGGCTTGGCTTGTTTGCGCGACCCAGTTGTTGGCATGCTGCAGACCAGTGCCGGTCCACGGACCAGGAGTTGGGAACCCCAACCTAGGGTAAATCACAATATATCTGGAGCACTAGTTGAACACAATCTGTGTTGACAAAATCACCAGTCAGTTGTTAAAAGGCAGCTTTACTTGGAACAATATACATCCTGCAACAACAGAGTTAAAACACCATCAAACAACATCTGCCTATTCCTGGTCTTTTGGAAGGACTCAGTAGGTGGATAAAAATATCAAGTTCAGTCTAAACATCTGGCTGACTGTAGCATCAGTCATACTAGTAAAAACCAATGCATACAAAGCCAGAATTGAGCAAACAGCAATAGATAACTAATGCTGCCACTGCAAAGAAGCTAAAGAAACAGTGGACCTCCTAGTTATCTGCTGCAAAAATATTGCACAGACTGACTACAAACAACATGATAAAATAGTAATAACGCTGTACATTGGAATATCTGCAAGAGATAACAATTTGCCTACAAGCAAAAACTGCTGGGACCACAAAATAGACAAAGTAATAGAAAATAAAGTGCTCTGTGACTTTAAAACAGACAAGCACCTGTCACATAACACCCCAGACATAACAATTGTTGATAATAAAAAAGACAAAAATGTCTAGAAAGTGAATGTGGCTGTACTTAGAAGAAAAGAGAAAGAACTGGGGAAAATCACAAAATACAATGACCTGCAAATAGAAGTAGAACAGGTTTGGCAAAAGAAAGCAAGGATAGTGCCAATAGTGATGAGTGCCTTGGGTGCAGTTCTAAAGCAACGGGAGCACTACTTGAACTCCATTGGCGTTGACAAAATCACTATCAGTCAATTGCAAAAACAGCTTTACTTGGAACAGCTTGAACCCTGCAAGGATACTTTAACATCATCAAACAACAACATCCTTGGGAAGGACTCAGTAAGTGGAAAAAATTGCCAGATCTAGTCTAAACATCTCTCTGGCTAAGTATGTGACAAATCATAATGATGAAATCCAATCATTGATGAACGGTATAAGAATGATTAGCACAGATACAGCAATGGAAGTTGACCTGGAGAAATGTACTGCGGTTGCAGTACACCAGAGTAAAATCACAAGCAATAATGGAATTGAAATGCTGAATGGATAAACCAACAGGATGGAGCTTACAAATATCTGGGCATTTTACATTTGGATAGCATCAAGCATGAACAAATTAAAAATGTGTAGTAAAGAATACTATGGAAACACCATCAAAACCCATCAATAAATGAATCATACATGTGACACAATGCATTGCTGGAATTATCTACAATTTGGATTGAAAAGCAAGATAATAGATGACTACGCATTATATCCTCATAGTTATATTGATTAATTGTACCTTCACCTCAGAAATGGATACAGAGATTTACTTCAAGTCAAACAAACAAAGAAGAAAAGTATGAATTGACTGATAAAATCAGCAGGAACAAGCATTGATGCAAGTTAAAAATTAGAACTTAACTGAAAGTACAGAATACAAACAAATATCAGAATTATGTAATAAAATCACGAATAGAATGCTGGCAAGGAAAATCATTAATTTCTACAAAAGAGCAAGGGGGAAAATGATAAAGATAAAACCTGGCAATGGGTTACAAGTGGAATAATACCTTTCATTTCCATGTGAAACAGAGCCCAGTAAGTGCTGCTATTCAGTAACAAGACCTACATAGTATATTTTTAAAAATGAGACCAGCTCTCAGTGCAAAAAGGGTTAGGGGTGGTACATTGTTGATATTTTTATTTTGAGTAAATTTAATATTGGCAAAAAAGAATTATATTCCTGTTCTTGTGTTTCAGGTTTGTAAATACTACCTTTGTGGATTTTGTCCAGCTGAATTATTCACAAATACTCGTTCTGACTTAGGTGAGTGTGTTTCTTCCCCTTATGCAGGAATTGGTTTAAAATTTAATAATAGGTATATCTTCTCTATGTCTTTAGAATATTTTAAATGTTACTTTAAAATTGATTCAAATCTAATTAGGCAGATGTTCTTAATAGATTATATTCTAAGCTTAAAATTTTTAGTATGAATACTAGGTATCAAAGCAACAAAATGTAGCTTTTTTAGTTTTACAAATACCAATAAGATTTGCATTATCTTTGCTTTCTTTTACCAAAACACTATTTTTCGAAGCATGTTTTAGATGTAACAGCCTCAAAATTATATCCCAGTCTTAAGATTTGATTCATCAAGTACCCTAATTCATAATATTGATATACTATTGCAGTTTTATTACATTGATTGATTAATACATTTATTAAGTTATTTATCATATAATAAAAAATAAAATATTAACTAAAATATTAAAAGTCTCTCAGTATAATATTAGAATCAAGCCATTGAAAAATATCTGATTTGTATATATTTACAGTATAGCTTTATGTCATTCTCATAATGTTGTAAGAGTCTTTATTATAGGTAGTCCTTGATTTGCAACAGTTCATTTAGGTACCATTCAAAGTTACAATGGCACTGAAAAAAGATCATTTTTCACTCTTACAGCAGCATCCTCGTGGTCAGGTGATCAAAATTCAGACAGTTGGCAACTGACTCATATTTATGATACTTGCAATGTCCTGGGGTCATGTGATCACCTTTTGTGACCTGACAAGCAAAGTCAATGGGGAAACCAGATTCACTTAACAACTGCAGTGATTCACTTAACAGCTGTTGCAAGAAAAGTTGTAAAATGGAGCAAATTCACTTACCTGTCTCTTAGCAGCAGAAATTTTCTGCTCAATTGGCGTATGATGAGAGCTTCCTGTATTGTTTAAACATTGTGCTGCCCAAGATTTAGCATTGTTTAAGGAAGATTTTTTTGAAATTTTGTTGGCCTTTGTTTTGTACAATATTAAGACTTTCCTATTATTTTTTCAGGTCCATGTGAAAAGATTCATGATGAAAACCTAAGAAAACAGTAAGTATATGTGTAATTTTGTTTAAAATGTTTCTAATAGGTATAGCTATTAGATCTAGGTATAGCTCAGTACAATTTTAATTGAAATTGAATAGCTCATAGTTTATTTATGTGTCTGCCATGTGTTTTGGTTAAACATACATTGTCTTTATTATTAACCTTCAGATACATTTTGGACATTGATAGGTATGAGAAGAGTTCTCGATTCATGAAAGTAGGCTATGAAAGAGAGTTCCTTCGCTATTTACAGAGCTTGCTTGCTGAAGTTGAACGTCGTATTAGAAGAGGTCATGCCCGTTTAGCATTATCTCAAACCCAGCAGTCCTCTGGTGTAAGTATAAAAACAATAAATAATTAACTATTTTGCATTTTTAAATTTATATTTTTTCACCAGTTTAAAGTAGCATTATGTTACATACTATACAGTATGTATAGACTTGCCTGGGACTATTTATTTAGAAAAGTCCATTTTACTTAATATGTGGGTAACAGAGAAGTACCTCAGATTACTGCATTGCATATGACTTCCTTGTAATTGTGTTGAATTTATCAGAAACAGACTAAAATAAAAATTTCAATTCATATACTTAATGCTCACCTAGAATCATTATTCCCAGCACCTCTCGTTTCTGAATAGATATAAATAGATCTTTTTTTATTCTTTTCAGTTTTTGGCAGTTTTGTATTTAAAATGAGCAGTGAGATAAACATAATGATCGGTAAAGCAAAGGACTTTTATTTGGATAATGATTATCTATTTCTGTTTAGCAGGCAGCAGGACCTACTGGCAAAAATGAAGAAAAGATTCAAGTCTTAACTGATAAAATTGATGTACTTCTGCAACAGGTAGAATTTCTTAACTATACTTTTAAAATAAAATAAAATGTAGAAACCTAGATTAAAACTTAAAAGTGCTTTTGTTTCTAATAGATTGAAGAACTAGGTACTGAAGGAAAAGTAGAAGAGGCTCAAGGCATGATGAAACTTGTTGAACAGTTAAAAGAGGAGAGAGAACTGCTCAGGTCTACAACTTCAGTAAGTAAGAGTCACACAAAAATATTTGGCTTTAAGGTTAAAAACCGCAAGACGTAATCAAATCATCAGACGAAATAGAATCTATTTAGTAAAAAAAGTTTTTTCCTGAGTTTTTGTAAAATGTTTATGTGTATATTTCATATAAATATTTTTATTCTTCACAAGTGAGACAATTTTTATATAAGCTCCAGCAAAATAATCTGATAGGTATTCTGTAGTAGGTGGACATGAGAGGAAAAGACCATATAAAAATAATTTAAATTTTATGACAAATAATTCATAGATAAACATGGAATCAATTTCAAGATTTAGTAACTCCAATCCCATTGAACCTACTCACCATAGTGACATAATTTCCTTCCAAAATATTCTGGGGTTTTTCTCCAAATTCAAATGGCTTCTTTTTACTTTATTTTCATCTCGGGCTTAGCCAAGCTGTGCCATTTTTCTTTCTAACATATATTTTATTGAATTATGATTAATAAACATTATAAAGTAACAGAATAACATATCCACAATACATACAGAAAAAAGACTCTAAAAATGCAAATAATGCTGAGAAGTTAGGAAAGAGATGGGTAGATACTGTGTTTGTATAAATTGGTCATATATGTAAAATATTCTATGATCTATTGCTGTTGAGATAAACAATAAAAAATTTGAAAGAATTATGGTTCATGCCTCTGATGTTTCATTTTTTAACTTGTTTTTAAAGTTTTCTGGAGTTTTTCTATGTTGGACAATTATTTTGGCTGCTAACAATTATAAGTTCCTTATTTTTAAGCTTAAGATTTGGTCCAACAAATGCTGTAAACTTTGAGAACCATTCAGGTTTTTTTTTAAGTAACAGTAATAATCACCCCCAAAATTTTATGGCAGAAGGTATAGCTTTATTGCGTGACCACCATAAATGAAAAAATATTTTTTTAAAAAAATATCGCCAACATTTGGAAAAATAATTCTGATATATATGTGCCAATCTATCTGGAGTCAAATGCCAGCAATGTATAAACTTTCAATGCAGTTCTTGAAGCTGAAATAAATCTACCTGATTTCTATAATTCCAGACAATTTGTCAGATTCCTTTAAACCATGACATGAATCTCTTATTTCTAATTGTAATAATAATTACATTTTTGTGATGGTTCCTTTTGGTTCTAAGAAGTTTAAGTATTAAATCCTCAAAATTGGAATAAGGACAATATAAGTAGAATCCATGCAAATTGCACTTACAGCATGTCAGGTTTTTCACAGCACTAGTACACAAAGCCTATCTTCAATTATTGTCTCATAAATGGGTTTTCTGTGAGATGTTCTTCAGGAGCCTAACCCAGTTTGCAATGCTTGGACTTGGAATATCTCAAACTGTAGTGCTTTTCCCAAAAATCCTGACTCCCACAAATCCCATCTCTTTCTGTGCTCTTATTGCTATGTTTTCTTTATTCCAAGTCCCCTGACATTCTGCTTATTGTTCACCCTCATTATTGCTGGCCTTGAATTTAGCTGGTACAAGTCCTTACAGTTAACATTTTAAGCATATGGAGAGACTAATGTCTAACCTTTAGTTACCACATTTTAGAATCCCAAATTTTTAAATTATCTGAACTGATATATACTTAGATTGTGGAGATTGACTCTTGAATGAAGAATTAAGCACTGCTGTTCTATGGCTCTTCAAATTAATGCCTGGGTGTTTCTGATTTCATGAGATTAAAAGAAATATATTGGGTTAGGAACTGCTGAAAATATTTATGAGCAAAATTTCCATGTTCTTTATCCCTGTTCTCCTGGACATCTTCATCAAATGGTCTATAATATATCTTCAAAATGCTTTGGAATTGGCTTACACAACTTACTAGAATTGAACATGAAGAGAACTTTACAGTTAAATATCTATTGTAAGGGAGAATTATGTTTGGGACCAGCAAGCCCCAATACTATGCAGGTCAAATTCTTAGGAAAATTATTTTAATAACTTCTGATTTAAATTTCTTTAAATGTCAAATTTTAACTTTTAAATTCAAATATTAGTTCATATCTATTTTGTTGTAATTTTAGAGCAAATTGAGAATTTTAGAACATAGAAATGAAATAACTGAACTCTATGCTTAAAAGAATTTAAAATGCATCTGCATTTACTAAAAAATATCTTCCTTTTCCAGACCATTGAAAGTTTTGCAGCCCAGGAAAAACAAATGGAAGTTTGTGAAGTCTGTGGAGCCTTTTTAATTGTAGGAGATGCACAGTCCAGAGTTGATGATCACTTGATGGGAAAACAGCATATGGGCTATGCTAAAATTAAAGCTACAGTAGAAGAATTAAAAGTATGTTGCAGTATTTTTTATGGATATACAATACGTGTTTCTATATATGGTTATATGAAACAGAATGAGTTGTTCAGTAAAAATTCTTTGGACTAGTGACTTGCTAATATCTAGTATTTCCAGTATATGAGGGTAGTTCTCAATATCAGTTGGGGCTAGAATTTCTATTACTGAGTGATGCATTTGTAAAGTGCATCAGTTAGTGATGATAATCTCTTCAGTTGGCTTTGTTAATTGAAACCCACTATTGTTAGGGAAGGAACTTCCTGCCAGCTTCCCACAACCAAAGTCAGTGGGGAAGCCAGTAGAAAGCTGCAAATTCCAGTCCCACAAGCAAGTAAATGGTTTCTGTTGGGTGGGGTAGAGAACATGGGAATGCAGAGGAGGTCCAGGGAGGATGGATAAGAAGAAGTGCAGGTATGGTGGAAGGGTGTGTGAAGGTGGCTAGCACAACACGAGTGCAGATAAGATGCTTGGTGTAGAAGACAACCCAGAAACTTGCAACCTTCTCTGCCAGCATCCCTGTTGATTTTCTTGGGAACCCAGCAGGAAGGTTGTAAATGATGATCATGCTTGGCAACCAGTCATAAGTGCAAATGGGTTTCCAAGCACCCAGATTGCAATCATGTTGACTGCAGGGGGGCAAAGATAGCTGAGGACTGTTTTAATCACAATTCATTCAATGCCCCAGTCACTCTCTGAATAGTTGTAGGTCGAGGACAAATTGTACAGGAATGCCACTAGAAAAATTGTTTTAGCATACACTATTTTGAATATTGAACCTCAGGTTCTTGTAATAGGTGAACTGGTGTTTCTATATACCATGCTATACATAGAAGAATTTGTTTCTATTTTAATCATATTCCAGAAAAGCTGAAATAATTCAATATCAAGAACTGTTTTTAAATTTTGAACATAAAAATAAATTGTACCCTGCATAAGTTGCGAAAACCAGTCCAATAGAAATAACTGGGCAGATATATATTTTGGTTCTTCAGGAGTAACTACTTACTAAAGTAGCAACAAAAGTTCACAATATTCTATGGATTTGACCCAATTCAATCCAGACTACTCCATATAAAATTGTGTTTTATCTCGAGACTGTATATGTGTGTGAGAGTGAGGGAGAGATTTTGGACATCTTACATATATAAGATCCACATCATGACATTTTCATATAAAAGAATTGTATGATTAGTTAACACGATTCCAACATCTTATTTGGTTTATTGCTATATACAGAGCTGGTAAATATAACACAACCAGGTACTAAATAATTCTTATTTCTTAAGACTTTGATTATGAAATGTAATACACATCTTATCTTTGTTATTGTTATTAGAATTGCAAATCTGATAATAGAATATGCTGGGTTTGTATTTCATATACAGCCTTGCACAGTGCTAGAATGATGATGGTGCTTCTCTGCAAAATAGACATGGTTTCCTTTTTACATTTAAATTTAACAATTTTTAGCTCTATAAGCAATGACACATCAACCTATATTTTACCATTTGTTGTATTAGTTTCATTTAAATCTAAAGCTGTGCTCTTTTCAACTTTCAAATCAAAGATAGACATTATCTTTAATATACTATAGTCAAATTCTGTAGTTTAGTCAAATTTTGTTCTGGTAACTTTTGGGGAAAATTTCTATTTCAAGGAAAAATTAAGAAAAAGAACTGAAGAGCCTGAACGTGATGATCGGTTAAAAAAAGAGAAATTAGAACGAGAAGAGCGAGAAAGGGAACGTGAAAGGGAAGAAAAAGAAAGAAAGCGACGACGTGAGGAAGAAGAAAAGGAAAAAGAGAGGGCTCGTGACAGAGAAAGACGAAAAAGAAGTAGATCACGAAGCAGACATTCAAGCAGAACTTCTGACAGGAGAGGTAGTCGGTCAAGGGACCATAAACGGTCAAGAAGCAAGGACAGAAGACGAAGCAGGTAAGTATCTACGAAGTGACTAAAAACATTACAGTGATTTGAAATGAGGAAATTGCTGAAGCTTATTGCCATAAGTTTGGATTGAAATAGAATCCAGTTTTCTGAGGACTTTCTAAATCCTGTTGCGATGCCAAGTTTTAAATTCTTGTGATATTTAAAAACAATTACTTTTTTTATTATTAGAAGTCGGGATCGACGCAGAAGCAGAAGCCATGATAGATCAGATCGAAAACACAGATCACGCAGCAGGGATAGAAGACGGTCAAAAAGCCGGGATCGGAAATCATACAAGCACAGAAGCAAAAGCAGAGAACGAGAACAAGAAAGGAAATCTAAGGAAAAAGGTTAGTTCAGCTCAGTGCTATTCAAGTAGTCTGCAGAACTATGTCATATCCAGGTGGACAAATACTCATTTTCTCATAACTTTTTCTGAACTGTTGTAGTAAACTCTTAAAGCAATTTTAACCTTATATCTAGTACTGCCACATATTGCACAAGATTTAGATTGCAAGTAGATATATTTAAGTTACAGCATCATATGTCGTAGCCTCTTAGCTAGCCAACATGTCTATGTATATCTACTGTTGAGTGTTGTGTTGCTATTTGTCTTCTATATAAATGCTTATAGTACTGAAATTATTATTGTTTTTTTTTTTAAGGGAACATCTACAGTTGTGGTTTTTCATGCAGCTTCACTTTTTTTCTTCCCCGGCACATCACTTTTACACATCCTCCTTCATGGCATTCCCAAAAAAGGCACAACATACTAATTGAAAGTTAACTCTTTATAAAAATTAACGAACACAGTAGATTTTCTTATGGTGAAGACTACATTTCATTTATTTCTTGAAGGCACACTGTTCATACTTTTTCCAAACCAAAATAGCATTAACTCTTGATTTCTCAGAGCATAGTATAAATTAAAAAAAAGTATTAACTGCTTTTTTCTTTTCTTTTTTTTAAAAAAGGAGGTACTTTCCTCCAACAATAAGCTTGTTAATATTTCTTCCCCAAGGTAGTTCTATCTGTCTTGAGGTTAAGTATACTTACAATTTGCAACTTTTTATTTTTTCAAAATAATTTAGAAATAGCCTTTTGCTTTGCCATACCTTGATTATATTCACTGTTAGCCCTGAGATTATTTTGTTCACTAG
>JANHFO010002604.1:13292-23855 GCA_032468095.1 Pareas carinatus
ATCTATCTATCTATCTATCTATCTATCTATCTATCTATCTATCTATCTATCTATCATCTGTCTGTCTATTTATACACGCACACATATACACACATACATATATATATGTTAATGTATATTTATATTTATACCTACACGAGGACGATGCCCAGAAACAAAAAGTAGAGGCTGAGACGATGAGGGAGCAGTGCAAGAAAGCCTCGTAGTGGAGCACAGGTATCAAAACCTAGTCACCTATAAAGTCTTACATAAAGTCTTTCAGTGGTAGTTCTTATCCTCCACAATGGTATCTCCCTGAAGACTGATATATTACCACTAATCTGAGCTTTCAGATGGTGCTTAAGATCTAGTTGTTCTCCTAGGCCTTCAACTAGAATGGAGGCTGAGCCCCTTAAGTTAGTTAGTTAGTTATTGTTATTGACTGTTTGGGTTTGGGTTTGCTCGTTTCTCTTGATGAATTTTGTTTTGTTTTTTTAAAATCTGTAAGCTGTTCAAAGTTGCTATGGAGTCAGGCAGCCTTGAAACTGAATCAATAGATGATTTTTAAAGTCATATAACAGAAATGGGGGAAAACAAAAGACATTCAGTTCTTCAAGGCCAGAAAAAAATGACATGTAAATGCAGTCCAGGATAAGTTGATCTCCTCTTCTTAGACATCTTGCTGTTTGTTCATTTGTCAAGAAATAAACCTACAATTACTATGACATGATGTGGATCACAGTGACTCAACAATATACAATAGAAATGATAACAGATCTTAATTTCATACTTTCTATTCCACCCTCCCCATTTTTTTCCTTTTTTGCTTCCGAATCCCTCATGCATTAGAAGCATTGAAAGTTTATTCTGGCATGGGGCAACTGATTTAGCTTTGAATTGTATCCATTCTTAAAGCTGGTTGAGATCTAATGCATCCAGTCTTTGACTGAACCAAGAATTCTAATAAAACACACCTTCCTCAATTTAATAATGTACATTTCAGCTTGCTGTAAACCTTTTCTAGACCAGCCATTTGAGAAAAACTTTTCAACAAACCTTTCATCAGAATCATGGGATTCATTGGCAACTGAATTTAAGTTGATTTAGTAAGAATTAACTCTGTTTCAGCTCTGCAGCTAAAATTCCCCAGAAATTCAAAGAAAGGCTGTTCAGTTCTGCCTGAATGGAAGATATTGAGGACCCACTCATAGCAAGATTTTGTTCCTTGCAGAAAATACTAGTGACCATAATATATTTTGTCTGTCTCAACTGTGGCTAACTGGCAATGTCCAATTCTTAACAGCATTAGTGGATATTCAAGGTCAGAAGGAAACATCCATGTTATATAAAAAGCTGAAGGTGAGGCTTTTTAAATACCAAGGAGATTAAAAGAGAAATGACACTTAATAATGTCATACTCACTCCTCACCATGTCTTCCTTACAGGGACTGTCAAATTAAGTTTTGTTAAAAGCAGTTGTTACCTTACACTTTTTTTATTGAAGGTTGTTTGTCACTCATACCCTTTGCACTAATGAAATACTATTCCCTGAACTAATATTTTTTAGTAGGAGAGAGGAGAGGAGAGGTGAAATCATATTGAAAAAGTAGATACTCAAGGATGACAGAAACAGTTATGATTACGGCTTACAGCAAAAACTAGCTTATCAGAAAATGGACAAGGTGCATTTTTGTGAAAAAGATGTTTCACCTAAGTTAACACTGGATGGACAAATCTTTTGTGATGCCAAAGGAGGATTTCTTTAAGGTAGGTTTCAATAAAAATAGTAGGAACTGACAGTAGGTAAATGAATGATTAAAAACAACCTTCCTTTTTAAAACCAATCTAGCAGTTTTCCTTTAGTTTTTGCAGCTCTAATACTACTCTGGCTTTAAGTTGACAAGAGGCTTTTATCAAGAATAATTAAATCAATCAATTAGTTCAATATTTGTTTTCTATAGCATGCTACTGAGATTTTTAAATGGGTCTGTGGAGATCTCTCTTTTGCAAAGCATCATTTGCTATTAGGCTTACACTGTATTATTGACTTCCAGGGTTAATAGCTTCCCAGTCACTGGTGCATTCAGACAGTGTGTGTGTGTTTGTGTGTGTGTTCTTGTCGACTATTGGAGTCTTCTTGTTTATGAACATTGTTCTCCAACATTCCTTCTCTAAAGACAGAGAAGCATTTAATATATTAGCTGACAAGAAATGTAGGGTTGTACAAAAGAAGTCATTCATCACTCAGATCAAATCCAAGATGGTACTGTATTTTTAAAAGAAAAAGGAATTTAACTATTAAATGTTTCCTCGTGGTATCATTTGAAGGTGAGTATTGATTAACTTCTAATCTGCATATGATTTTGCAAATTTGCAAGAGTCCTCTGATTTCAGCCACATTGAACTGAATGACAAATGGAGATTTTACAGCTGGTAACAGTTTCTCATGAGGTTTTAATAACTTGAAGGAGGCTGCATGCAATGGTGACTACAGAGAAAATCAACTGGTTCAGCATGATACAAGAAACATTGTAGTGCAACAACTGTTGTGAGTGAGCAGCAGAAAGACATGTGGGCATCTAGATCTCTACACTTAGGGAAGCAACTGGGTGATGCTTCTTGGAACAATGGGAAATGCTTATTATGTGTTGCATAGAGTATTGTGAATGCAGCTTGTCCAAATTTTTGAAGATTCTGGTTATCTCTCCACAATTGCTACCAAATGGTAAACATTGATACTCCTGAACAGACTTTGCTGATCAGTTACACCTGCAGAATGGACCCAAGGGAAATATAGAAAATTACGCACCTATTCAGTTTAATATTTATGTCAGTCAGATCATAGTAACAGTAATCTCTGCAAAAATAAGTAGAAGCAAACATTGCTGAAGGAGAATCAGTATGATTTTGCAAATTGAGATCTTCCACCGACAAACCCTCAGAGGCTGGTCACTATAAGAAAAAGTACTGGAATATTTGGTGTAGGATCCAGCGAGCTTGCTGGTCTGTTGCTGGAGGTTCCTGTTTCCCCCCCACCTCTGACAGCAGACAGTTCGGCGGCTGTTACTGGGATTTGATTGGTTAAGATGCTCAGAGCGCTCCTATTTAAACGGAATGAAGAAAAACTGCAGCATTCGAAGTTATTGCTGTTGCTGTTAAAATAAAGTGTTACTGTTGCATATCTTCGCATCTGGCCTTTTCCTATCCGCACAAACTCAACACGTGGCGACAAGGATGGGATTTCCTAGAGGAAAAGGACGAAGGAAAATGTAGAAGGCATTGCTTAGTACAGCAGGCAATAACATCGCTATCACCACCAGCTCCATTTGACCTGATGAAGGAAATATGAGAAGTATTCATGTAGAGATTTGACTTTTTTATACTTTCCCATGCTATTCCTAATCTAACTGATGACAGAAAAGGAGCCATTTTTCTTAGCAACTGTGGCCACAGAGTTTTCAATTCCACAAGAACACTAGCGGAATCAAATACACATCAAGCTATTTCATGGAAGGATCTGACTGATGTCTTACAGGTTCACTATACCCCCATGCCATCAAAATTCGTTAAAAAGCACGAATTTAGACATAGAATACAGTACACAGGCGAGTCTATTAATCAGTTCATGGCTGCATTACAAAAAGTGGCAACTCATTGTGCATTCGCCAATGTAGACGACAGTTTGTTAACATTGCACGTAGCCCTTGATGAGGATAGGGCTGCTGAAACCGCAGTCAATGCAGTAGATTCACTTCAAAAATTAACTGGAGCTACTGCCACTGAAAAATCAGCAACAGCTGTGCATCAGGACAGATTCTGGGAGTCATATGAGGAGTCCAATGAGGAAACCTATGACTAGACCCAACTACGAAAGCCAACCTGAACAAAAATGCAGATGCCCCAGCTGTGGGGGCCAGCATCCCATATCATCATGTTGTTTTAGGGACACAATCTGCAGACGCTGTGAGAAGAGGGGCCATCTAGCCAAGGTCTGCAGAACACCAGAACCAGTAGACCCGACTCCACAAGCACTGCAACCACGTTTTGGACAATTTAAGCAAAAATATGATACCAAACATCTGGGAAAACCCAAGAAAATGACAGAATCATTAGATGCATTCCTGATCAAAGTCGACAACAACAGTGCAAAAATCTGCAAAAAGGTCAAAGTAACTGTGCATGTTGGTGGAGTTCCCTGCCAGATGAATGTGGACTTGGGATCGATGATCTCAATTATGTCTTGGGCAAACCTGAAGAAAGTCCTGCCAGGAACCCAAAGAGCCAACTACAATCACAAAGACTAAAAACCAGTGACTACCATGGAAACTGGCTGCCAGTTTTGTGGACCTTGGACATATCAGTAGCCTCCAATCACTTTAAAGGAAGGCTGCCTGTGACTATTGTGGGAGGTCATTTGCTGAGCCTGTTGAGGCTGGAATAGTTTGGGGCTCTTGGTTTAGGAGTCACAGGAATACATGCCATGAAAGGGAGTTGAGGGATGACCTAATTGCTGAATTTCAGCATGTATTCAACCAGAAATTGGGCAAGTATATGGGGAAACTTATTTCTATTAATTTAGATCCCTTGATTGCATCAATTAGATTAAAGCCACGAAGGGTCCCATTTGCCCTAAAACTAAAATTAGATGAAGCCCTAGATAAATTAATTGCTCAAGGTATCTTGGTCCCAACTGATCATGCCCACTGGGAAACCCCAATTGTGACTCCGGGAAAAAAGGACTCAATTCGCATTTGTGTGGGTTACAAATGTACAATAAGGCGCTGCAGCAGAGCACCTACCTGGTACCTATAATCCAATACCTGCTTCACTCCCTGAGCCCGGGCAAAATCTTTGCTAAGTTATACCTGGTCTTAGTTTATCAGCAACTTCCTGTTGACAGAATCATGGCTGAGGTACAGACTATTGTGACTCACTGGGGTACTTTCAAAGTTACATGGCTTCAATTTGGCATAATGGAGTGGCTTCTGCAAAAAAATACCTGGGGTCATGCCTTATTTTGACGACATCCTTGTCACAGCTGAAAATAGGATGCAATTATTAGCCCAGCTAAAGAAATATTCAGAAGCAAGGTTCTCAAGTTAAGAAAGGGCAAATGTCAATTGGCATGCCTGAGGTGGAATTCCTTGGCTATAGAGTCAACGGAACCGGCATTCACTCCACACAAGATCAGACCATTAAGGGCGCCCTGTGCCAAAAAATAAAACAGACCTACAATCGTTTTTAGGGTTAATTAACTTCTACTATAGTTTCTTCATTACACCGATTACTGTCTAAAAAGATCCCGCAGGCATGGGGCCCTAAAGAAGATGCAGCATTGAAAGCTCTTAAACAACTGCTGTCAAGTGACCAAGTACTCATGCACTATAATACAACCCTCCCATTGATGTTAATGTGTGATGCCTCACCTTTCAGCATAGAGGCTGTCTTAAGCCACCAATTGCCAAATGGTGTGGAAGCTCCAGTGGCTTTTTACTCGCACACATTAACGGCTTCTGAAAGAAACTACAGCCAACTAGATAAAGAGACCTTAGCTCTAGTTGCAGCTGTTCACCATTTCCCTGAGTACCTTTATGGCCAGTAGTTCACATTAATCACTGATCACAAGCCCCTTTGGACATTCATACAGGGGATCTCCAAACTCTGGTTGCCCTGTCCCCCAGACTAACTCATTGGTTGGTTTTGCTGGCAGCATATTCCTACACACTACAGCATCGACCAGGTTCCACTGTTCAGCATGCCGATGCCCTAAGCCACTGCCCGCTGCCTGACTCAGGCAGAGATGACTGCCTGGAAGAGCCTTGGCTCTTATATAGACTGTTTAGCTAATTCACTGGTCACTTCAGCTGAAGTGGCCATGCTGTCAGCCTCAGACCCATATCTCAGGCCTGTTCTGAGCTGGGTACAGAGGGGGTGGCCCAAAGGACCATTAGCTGATACATTTAAACCATTCTGGACTTGCAGAGAAAAGCTGGCAGTGTAAGGAGATTGCCTGTTGTGGGACGACAGGGTAATAATTCCGAACAAACTTTGGACTCATACTTTAGAAACCTTGCATGAATGCCATCCTGGCATTGCAAGGATGAAAACCCTAGCCCGGAGTTTTGTTTGGTGGCCGTCAATGGACAAAGAGAATGAACAGCTAGTAGCTAGCTGTTCAACCTGTCAACAATGCAGACCGGCTCCTCCAAAAATACCAGTGCAGAAATGGAAACAGCCCAGGGCACCTTGGTCCCGCCTCCATTTAGATTTTGCAGGACCATTCCATGGAAAAAAGTTCTTAATAGTGGTTGATGGTTTCTTAAAATGGATGGAAGTGCGGCTAATGACAGACACCAAGGCCCCTGCAGTTGCCAAATGCCTGCAAAGTTTATTTGTAGCACATGGTTTACCAGACATTATAGTAACAGATAATGGCTAGCAGTTTACCGCCACCACATTTGAGGATTTTTTGGTATCCCTGGGCATTAATGCATTAATAGTGCCATTTCACCAAAATTTAAATGGCCTTGCTGAATGAGCTGTCAGATCAGCAAAAGAGGCCCTAGGTAGGTAGGCCTGGATGACTGGCAGATCTGTGTGGAAAAGTTTTTGTTCTGGCAGCATTTGATGCTGAGCAAGATAACTGGGAAAAGCCCAGCTGAATTGCTATTTGGGCATAAGCTACAGTCAACCTTGGACCGGTTACACCCAGACTATGCTCCGGGTGTATCCAGAGGGATTGTGGCAGTGTTCAGGAGTTTTCGTGTAGGTGATTCAGTTTGGGCAAAAAATTATGTCCTGAGACTGAAATGGTTACAGGGTAGAATGGAGATGGTAAGCGGTCCTTGCTCGTACACTGTCAGGCTTGTGGATGGGTGACTATCACCATGTTGACCAACTGTGGCAGGGCAGTTAAACCACCTCAGGGCCCAAACCGCTGCACCTTGTAATAAAGTTTTAAATTCCCCCTTAGGGTACTTTGACCCAGAGAAAGAGGAAGACTTACCAGACGGTGGGACCTTCTAGATATTTGAATGATATGTCCTCATCTTCAGTGGGGTTCTGGCCTGGTGCCTTCCAGAAGGTTCCATTGGAAGCCCTGGAGTCATTGACAGGCCCGTCCTCCCAGCTTGGTGCTCCACCGATTACTGAACTGCACAGGTCCACTCGGCAGTGTTACCGCCCCACGTACTTGAAGCAGTACGTGTGTTTTCGAACTGTTTCATCTGGGAAAGGAGGGGTGTAGGATCTAGTGAGCCAGCCGGTCTGCTGCTGGAGGTAATTAGTCTGTTTCTGTTTCCCGCCCCTCTGGGAGCAGATAGTTCAGTGGCTGTGACTGAGATCCAATTAGTTAAGACGCTTGGAGCGCTCCTATTTAAATGGAGCAAAGAAAAATCACAGTGTTCGGAGTTCTTGCTGTTACTGTTAAAATAAAGTGTTACTATTGCATACCTTCACATCTGGCCTTTTCCTATCCGCACAAACTCAACATTTGGACCTTAGCCTGGTCCAACATGGTTTTTGGTATAGGGTTTCCTGTTTGAGTCGGGGGTTGGACTAGAAAGCCTCCAAGGTCCCTTTCAACTGTTATTCTGGTATTCAACTGCATTGTGCAGCTACTTTTCTATATGCATTATGACACTGCATGCACACATTCCAAAGGGATAGAACTTGCGTTTACCACATGTCTTCCACTCTAAAAGCGACAGTGGGTGCCTGCAGTCATTGCTTGTTGTTGGTCTGATTTTTCAGTGCCTTTTTCATTTTACTTTGTATCTTTTTCACTTCATGTTCTTCTCACTATCGCAGCAAGGTTTAGCCCTCTGTGCAATGTGGCCTGTCATAAAATGAAAAGGTGAGTTATAGTTTTGGGCCTAAGAAAGACAGCCGTCCACTTTGAGGAAACGTGATGCTACTGTTAATATAGCAGTAGGACAAGAAACTCCCTCCTCCATCTTTTCAAGGAAATATTTTTCAATGTTCTTCTGTACCCTGCATTTTGTCCCTAACTGCTATTCTTCTTTCTTTGATTCCTCAAAGTGTTTGATCGCTCCTTTTTTCAGGCACTCAAGGAAGCATTCATAGCATTACCGATTCTCATTTCCCCCCCATAAAATTCAATACCTCAATCACTACACCAAAGACAATAGTTTTTTTTAATTGCACTAGACAAGTTTGCACATGTGACTAGAGCTTATGAATCCTTGATGTTTCATCACTGAAATGTTGCTGAATGTTCCATGCTGGGTGTTGGTGTGCTTGTAGGTGAACAGCTACATGCATTATAGGAAATTTAATAATAAATGTAAAAGTAATAAAACTGTTCTGGTGAATTAAAACACTAAAGGCTTCTTTCTCGACTGGCAACCATTTTAAGGTCCTTCTATAGACAGGTGTTGTGACACAGGTAGAAGATGAAGGCATATGAGAAGGCCAAAACAAAAACATAAAAAAGCACAATATTACAAAAACCACACCTTCAGTCTACAGTTTGATGCCTTGAAGTACATACAGATTGGGCTTTGCCATTCATCTGCTGGTGCTGCATTAAAATAGGCAACTACTGTGCGAAGTAGCTTTATTCTTTTTTGAGGCAGTACTTCCACTCAAATGGTCACACAATGTAACTGGAGGAGATTCAATCTGGAAAATCCAGTTACTTTCCCTTGAAACCTCAAATCAAGTGCCAAAATGAGTTGGCTCTTTAATTTGTGGAAGTGTCCAGATCAAAGTAGAGAGGTCATTCTATTCTAAGTGCTTAAAAAAAAGAGTGCCACTTCAATTCACTGCTTTGATTCAAGGGGCTTTTTAATCCAAGCTTCATTTTAAAAGTTCCATCCAGTTTTATTAATTTATTCAGAATTTCCCTTTTGGACATGAGCATGGAATGCTCTACTTTCTTTTCAGATCATGGATCCTTCCCACCCATTTGAATAACAATGAAAGGAGGTGTTTATTATAGGAATGTCTTCTAATAAGAATAGGAATTATGGCTTTCTGATTAATGGAGCAGAGCTTAATTTAATCTGCTAATCGGCATTTGACTTTTAATACCTTATTATAGGCTGCATTGTTAAATCATCTTCACTTGCAAAACTATTGTCTAAATAGCCTTGTGTTAAAAATTTTACTCCCATCATTTTTCAGTTACAAAACTGCATCAGAAAAAAATGGATTTAGTCCACAAAAGCATTTTCTATGGCCAGTTCGTTAATCATTCAGATGTTACTAAAATAACTCAGATGCTCAATCAGGAAATTGGGAGGGTTGAGGGGGATATGGGGGATCTTGATTTTGCTCAAAATTGCTTGTGATGTTGAAGTTATTTGGAAACAAAAGGAGTTCTCCTCTACCAGGTTCATATTGATCAAGAATTACTTTTTGGAAAATGAGAATTTATTTCTCAGAATCACCTGATTTAGATCTCTAGAGATTATCTCAGATGCCCTTGAATTCTGATTATGGGTAGTTGAATCCGAGAAGTACCTGTGAGGAGAAGTGAGGTCTCTACACTGCAAGGAAAGTTAATACAATTTTTATAATAACAGCAAATTATTTTTGGTTTACACTCAGCCCTGTAGCTGTGAGCCTTTAGGGGAATGTTTCTGGAGGTCCACAAGGAGGAAAACAGAAATAATTGGAAAGGCTTGAAGGCAGGAAACATTTGGTGATGTAGGATGTATACCAATAGTGCAGGTGGTTGTGACATCTGTGCATTGTTCTAAGATGGTTTTTCTAGTATATTGTTTCTGGTATGAAGGAAATAGAAATGCTGATATCAATATAATACAAAAGTATGCATCTACTGAACAATCAACATTTGTCAGGAAAGAATGACCACTAATGTTTATTTGTCAAACGTGGTTTAAATTAATTTTATTACAGTGGCTGTAATCAAGTGGGAGTCTTTATAGACTTTGTCATATTTAAAGATTTGAATAAAAAAAGGTATCCGTTTCTCCCTAGCTTAGTGCTGGTACACTATTTCTGTGGTGACACATAGGGGAGAAGATGGCTGTTGGGAAGCAGCCTGTGTAACATTGGGGCCTTGAGAGATGGGGCTCCAATGATCCGGGGTGTGGGGATGGGTCTGCGCCCGGTCCCTCTGACAGGGAAAGCTGCCCAAAACCTAGGAAGGGCTTCACCCTTCCAAAAAACATCGGCACGTGGGAGAACTAAAAGCTCCCGCGGCTTAGCGGTAGCGGCTGAGGTGGCGCCAGGATGAAGGCAATGGCGGTGATGGCGGCGGTCAGCTCCTGCTTGCAGTTGGGAAGCAGCAAAGTCAATCGAGGATGGCAGCGATTGGAGGCAGCAAAGACGGGGTGACGCTGAATCCAGTGATCTGCGATGGTGGGGCTTTGAGCCGGCTCCAGGCCAGTTTCCTGCTGGTGAGGCCTGGAGAACAGATAAGATGGCGGAGAGGACTGCATCCACAACAGTGGCGACAGAGGACACGACCAGGTTTGTCTCACTGACTTGGCTCTGCCACCGTCACCTCCACTTCTTAACTCCTCCATCTTTTCTGACCTCCCCCTGGAACCAGTCCTGCCTGAACAACAGGCCTTCTTAACATCTCGACCATCT
>JANHFO010002604.1:53521-66061 GCA_032468095.1 Pareas carinatus
TGCTGGATTTACTGGCAGCGGACTATTAACAGAAGTAGAATGCAGTACTGTACTCTCACCACTGCGCCACTACAGCTCTTGATGCTTGATGAAGCACCTACAACTTCTGAAGGCAAGCTGTTTCACTGGTTAATTGCCCTCACTGTTAGGAAGTTTCTCCTTAATTTCAGGTTGCTTCTCTCCTTCATTAGTTTTCATCAATTGTTTCTTGCCTTGCCCTCTGCTGATTTGGAAAATAAGTTGATTCCCTCTTCTTTATGGCACCCCCTCAAATACTGGAATACTGCTATGATGTCATCCCTAGTCCTTCTTTTCTCTAGACTAGCCATACCTGAACTTTTATATATACTATGTACCTATCTCTGTCTATACAGTATGAATGATGGATGAGGTTAGTCCAAAGCTATGGGGTAAATTTAATCCAAAATAAGACCATTGTTTGGAATAAAAGTGAGCTTCTCTGATCAACCATATAGTAAATCCATGATGCTACCAGGAGTACATGCTATAAATGTTGTGCATAAATGTTTAAAGCAACATCATAAATCTGTCAAACATCAGGCAGTTTATTTTTTAAAAATTATTTCATTTAAATTGTGTCTCATATATGGGCTGCGCAAACTTTAAACTTTGCTATCTTTCTGGAGAAAGTGACTGGGGTGTCTGTATTTGACACACTAAATATAACAGCATGTGCTGCCAGAACCACCAGTAAAAATATTTCATTGGATCAGTGATTAACTACATCAAGCATGTGGCATGAATAGGATCAATGTGCTTGCAGGAAAAGGTTTGAATTAGCATTTGATTACAAACACTTTGGCAGCACAGTTGTGCTGCAGGGTAGAGACATACTGTGAATTTTTGTTAAAATTCTACTGGTTGTCTTTATTCGTAGAGATCTCTTGTCTGCTTTCTTCTGCACACGATTGCAGTTTCTAAAAGTTTTTTGTGAGAAAGAATAACAGTTCAGCTAGGCTTTTTTATGTTTTTCAAATATGTTAACTCAATCATGTTGGTCAAGGGCAACAAAGCCTTTTGCATAAGAAAAACAACCTCAGTGCTTATTTAACTCCAAACATCTATTAATAATTTTACACTTATGACGTCTAGCATTTCAATCAAGTCACAATTTAGCTTTCCAAAGCTGTGATTATATTTTGTTTGTTTGCAGGGGTTTCATTCTAAATCTGCTTTATTTGAGGCTGATGACAATTTTAAATCAAGCACACTGGCAAGCAATGATGCATTGATGAAAATATAATATATCTCTTTCAAATCTAGTCTGAGTCAAGTTGATGTGAAATACAACCTGGGTTGAGAAGACCTGCAATGCAGACACTAAGTGCGATATTAAAACAAAATTGGAGCTCTTGACATATCATTTTTATTTGTATAGTTGCTATGATACCAAATGATATTATTCAGTTAATTTATGACGAGTTGGATACCGATTATCTAACAAGCTACATTTAATCTATGGTTTGAAGTTTTAGGGGTATTTCAACTACTATTTGACTTTGTTTTCAATATTGGTGAAGGTTAGATCTATACAAAAGAATAATAGTTATGGGAACTTTCTGTAGTCTTTGTTTAGCCTGGTAGATGAAAACAGAATGAAGATTGTTTGAACACACAGTCTTCCTTGGGGAAAATTTTGGAGGAAAGAATTTTGAGGGGAAAATGTCATTCCCTGATCAGCTGTTTCTCTGATTAACATTTTTTTTCTAGGAATTTTTTCATATGGGCCTCTATTGGAAACCCTAACATATATGTAGTTTTGAATAGACAAATTGTGTCTTGATATATGCATATATTGGTTTTCCTTAACCTTCTTACCTCCTGATATTGGGTATTCTCATTCTGAGTGGGTAAAGTTTAATTGGTTGGAGAGAACTGATATAATAATTTGAAAACCTTTTTCAGTGTTAAATATCTATAAGGATTCTCAGTCATCCAAGGTCATTGTTGTCCCAAAGGTTACAAGAAGCAACTGGTCTTTGTTTTTCCTTGAAGATGTTTCACTTCTCATCCAAGATGGCTGCAAAAAATATAAACCCTTCCCTTCTCCACCATTCAGTCAGAATTGAAGAACTTCAATGAGAACGAAATGTCTTCAAGGAAAAACAAATCAAGTCCAGTTGCCTCTTGAAAAAGCACCTTTGGAACATTTTTTGGTGTTAAGAGTTCAGTATAAACATCTGACAAGAGGTTGAATTAGATATTGTTAAATTTATTTATAGATTTACTTTAGCCCATTCTTTAAAGTTTGCGATTAAATCCTATCTTCAGATTTAGTGATGTTCCTGCTTTCTAAGTTTTAGCTTTTATTCTTCTAGGAATCATACTGGCTTATCTTCTGACTTAACCTGACAGTCCAGATCAGAATCACTATGTTATTGATCTATAAAGCACCATAGAATGTATTTCTCTTGCACTAGCTAAGACAAAACTTATATTATTCCATGTAACAATACTATGCATTAGCAAATAACTATTTCTTTTCTGTTTATATCAATTTTAGTGCAGTGTAGATATTATACATTTTATAAAGAACAAAGTGTCCCCTTATTAAAAGCCCCCAAATCCAATATTTATATAGTATGAACATCATCACTCCAAATATTTAATAGAAAACAATACAATTTTAATTGGCAGGAATAATAATTTGAACAGCACAGCTGATGCATATTAGCTTGGAACAGAACTGAAAAGAATTTTAGAAGCAATTATTCATGCTGGGAGTAATCATTGTATGGAATAACACACCATGCATAACTTTTGAAGCAGAGTGAGAATGAGAGAGGAGACAGAGAAAGCAAAATGAATCTTAAATATCTGCCCATGTCTTGGAATACTAAAAAGAGGACTGTTCTTGAAAAACTGTGTCAGCCTTCCTTATTCTCCCAGGGGAAAAAAGTAGTCTCAATATACATCAAATTTTACTGTTGATGGTCATCATTCTAGTTGCCTTGATGGTGCACTTGTTAATGTACCAATGATGAGAATTTGAAGGGGCAGGGGCAAAAGAGCCAGACTTTGATCTATTTGCTTTAAATACAGTTTAGCTTACCTAAAATCATAGAAAGTGACGTAATGAGGAAGAGGAATTGGAATGGTCTAATAAGTTGAACCCCTATTGCATAAAACTTCTGTTCCCAGGAGATGAAGAGTTGCATATAGAAGAGGCCCATAGAAGATAGCTGTAACCACTATTGGTTAAGCCTTGACCACAGAAGCAGCTTTTTCTTCACTGTGCATTTTCAGTTCAGCAAGTATTGTCTCATGGGTCATCTCATTTGGCCACCTCAATATCCAGTATTTTTCTGTTTCTGATTGGGGATGGATGAGTCTGTTGTTTCAATTTGTTCTGTATCAATTTTTATTAAATCTCAAGTGTGTTTCATTATATTCACCAGGAAGTTCTTATACAAGAAAATTCCACTGAATGAAGTTTTTCCCTCATCCACATTCTTCAGGTACAACTATTCTCCACTTGAAGAGATGCATTTTCTATCTGCCTATCTCACTGACATACAAGATGAGCAGTCTGTCAAAAAAAGAGAGGTGGCAGCCTTATTCAGTACTTCACATTTTGAATTTTTTCTCATCCATTTAACTGTGCCCTATTCTTGGAAACTGCCTGGACAGGTCCCTGCAATTTTCTTGGCAATCTTTTCATAAGCGTGGCTTGCCATTGCCTCCATCTTAGAACTGAGAGAAATAATTGACCCAAGGTCACCCAGATGGCTTCATATCCAAAACAGGACTAGAACTCACAATATCTGGTTTTTAGCCTGATGCCGTAATCACAAACATCTCTCTGTTGAATATAAAGGAGTTTAAGCCCAGAGTTTTAATCCCTTTGACTTGAGTTTGAAATCTACCAGTCTTGTTTTATCCTGCTCTTCATTAAAGAAAAGGAAAAGACTCAGTTCCTTTCAGTCTCATTTATAAAGAACCTGGTAAAGTCGGTAAGTTATTAAAACAAAATAAAACATTATAGAAAAGGAGATTACCATCCATCTCTACTTGCCGGCTGTTGAGCCACTGAAGCATATCCGATAATGCTTTGCAGTACCTATAGTCCTTTCTCTAAATGAGTCTAAGGGTTTAGGCTAACCCAAAGCTAGAAGGAAAGTCATTCCAGACACAGGTCTCAAAACTGTAAAAGCTCTTTCCCCCTTCAAGAAGAACAATTCTGTGGATGGAAAAAAAGCAGATTTCTGCTTTCCAGACTCTATTCCAGTGCATATCACTTCCTACTTTTAGGACTGAAATAATGAGGAAGGTGAAATTGTCAGGGGCTTTCAAGAAATGAGGCATCAGTTTCTGAGGAGTTTTCTAAGAAATGCGGAAATCTTGAAACTACTGAGTGGAGGAAACACAGCTCCTTGAGGCTTTCCTCCATCCGCCCCCATCTATGTGGACTGATTGCTTTTGTGGTGGTTTCCTGATGTGAATTGCTACTTCCTTTTCTACATTTGAATCCTCAACCATAAAAGGATTAGTTTCCACTCCTTTAGTTGTTTCCTCCATGCCCATGTCGGTGCTTCCGTCTCAAATATTCAACACATCACTTTCAAATTCTTGGTGTAAAAGAAAAATTCAAATGAAATATCCCCAAACTGTGCAGTTCAAAAAAGCCAATCAAAAGCAAGAAAGCCAGTGTTATCAGATGAACTTCCTATCATCTGAAATACTTTCCTTTTCTTAAGGCTGCCATTCTATTGATTAGTGTATGCTTTTCATTCTGAATTAAGAAATAAATATTTTTTATACAAACTGTCCCAATGTGCAGAATATGGATTTGATGCATTTTAATATACTAACAACAACAGTTAAAGTTGTCACACAGCATACTGTGAGTGTAGCTTACAAACAAGATCATACCACCATATGTTATATCGTTCTATTTCTTTTATGAACTGTTATGGAAAGCAAATGATTCCATTTCCATTTGTTAACTCCTGCATTCTCCTGCTCCTTCATCAATTTTCCCCTTTTCATAGAAGATTTGTAAGACAGAATAGCTACACAATATATTTTGAGTTGTAGCACTAAGGATCTTTCACCTGTGAGGTTTCACAATAATATTGGTGTCCTTTTTTTAGTATTAGGTTTTAAAACCTCTGCTTAGGGTCTGATGGATAACCAATATGCATGGGAAAATGTATTTATGTGTCTATTTGGAGAATGTGCATAATCAGTGCTTTGGCTAAAAAATAAGCAAAAATAAAAATTGTATAAAATTTCAGGTGTAGCGTTTAAAAGATATGAGGAATTACTATTTATACAAACCCATTCATCATACTAAATACTGTCGAGGATTTGTCACTAACAATAGGATTGATAAATGTCAACATCATTATTTCAGTGCATTATACTTTTAATGTAGAAAGGCAAGATTTTGTCCATTAAGTATGCTTAGCTAGCATTATTTTATATTAGTGAAAATCATTCCCTATTTATTCTTAATACTTTCCCCAATGGGTTTATTTATTTATTTATTTAAATTTTTATACCACCCTTCTCCCTGAAGGAACCCAGCCAAAGAATTTTTCAAACCATAATCTTGTGAGTTTGATTTATAGAAGCAAATCCAATTCTTCCAGATGGAGACAAAATGAAGTGTTTTTATAGAAATATAAAATTGTTGAGGACTGTAGAAAAATTTAAATGGTTTCTTTTTCTTAAAAGAACTGGCATGGGAATGGTTTGAGATGCAAGGAAAGCCTTCGTTAGGGGTGTCTGACAGAAGAAATTCTGAATATAGGAAGAAGAGGCAAGAGAAAATATAAAACACTTTGAATAAGATTGAAAAAAAAGAATTAAGGAACTCCCCAGAGAATACAAATATCTCTCAACAAATGAATATATTAATCCATAGGAAAAAAGTGGAAATAAAATTGAATTATACAAAGCAAAATAATTTTGAATTTATGAATAAACCAGGAAAATGACTGGCCTATAAATTAGAAAAAAATGAAATTCAAAAAGAAAATACTGTATTAATGAACAATGTGGCCATACAAAAATATTTCATCAATATTTTGATCTCCTCTTGAGTGAGATGAGTGGTCTAGAAACATGAAATATATATAGTAAATAAAAATTACTCTAATTTAGAGAAAGGAATTGATATTCATTTTACAGAAAATAGATAAAAACAAAATTTACTGAGGATTGCATAGACATAGACACAAATAATGAATGAATGTATAATGATAATGGAAGTTTCAGAAGGAATTAAAAAGATTAAATCAGGAAAAGTTTCTGGACCAGATAAACTATTAAGTTTGTAACATAAATGCTTTGAGGGTGAACTTTTGCAACCTTTACAAAGTACAATAATATTTTTTTAAAAAAAATTAGATACATTTTTAAGGGGTCAGGGGGCAAAGGGTTGGAGAGGGAATGGAATTGCGGGGGTTATAGCAGGAGGCAGGGAAGAGTCTTCGGGCAGGCTGTATCAGGCTACAAAGGTTCCGAGGGTCAACTGGGGGAGGAAACCACAGGAGGGTGGGACATTTATGATTGCGGTGTGGGGAGGAAGGGGTAGATATAGTGGGGGTTGGGGGCCAAGTTGAGTGAGGGGCACGCGCTCATGCTGTCTCCAAGCATTGATGCGTGCCAACCCCCAAGGCCCACCCTGCATTCTGGGCAGTTCAGGTCTTCGGGCCCAGAGCCTGTGGCTGATGGCATGCAATGCCAGTTCTGTGGTTAATAAGGCCCCCCTCATTTGTGATCTTGTTCAGGAGGGGGGTACAGACCTGGTTGATATTACAGAGACCTGCCTGGGCCAAGAGGGGGGAGGCAGATGGGCATGCGTACCTGGCTCCCTGATACATGATGGCCGCCCTGCCTGAGCTACTCGAGGTAATCTCCGAGGCAGTGGTGGAGACCCACCGGCTATTGGTCGTGGAGGACTTCAACCTGCCTTCGGCGGGGGAGGCCTCGAGAGTTGCTCGGGAGTGCATGGCTTCCATGACGGTCATGGACCAGACCCAACTAGTTCGGGCCCACACTCACACAGGAGGACACACGCTGGACTTGATTTTTGCCTCTGGACAGTGGTTAGATGATCTGAAGCTAAAGGAATTAGTCATCGAGCCCCAATCATGTTCGGATCATCATCTCCTTAGGCTCGATTTCCTCTTCGCTGCGCCCACCGCAGGGAGGCAGAACAAACAGTTTGGTTCCGCCTCAGGCACCTGATGGACCCGGACAGATTCCTGATGGAGCTTGGGCCCTTTCCAGTCCCACAGCTCGGTCGGGGATCTCATGACCTCCTGGTATAAGTAGGCCAGTGGGGCCCTGGATCAGATTGTGCCCTTGCAGCCTCTGACCCAGCATCGAGTCACCCATGCTCCCTGGTATACCGAGGAGCTAAGGGTAGTGAAGTGCCAGAGAAGAAGCCTAGAGAGCATCTGGAGGACAAGCTGCTCCCAATCCGATCACGCCTGGGTTGGGGCATATACCAGGTCCTACTTGGGTGTGATCAGGGCGGCTAAGAACAGCTATTTCGCCGCCCTTATCGCTTCTGCAGATAGCCATCCTGCTGCCCTATTTCAGGTAACCCGCTCTCTCCTGCAAATGGAGAGTCGGGTTGACCCACTTGAGGGCCGGGAGGAGGATTTCAGCTGCTATCTGCAGGACAAGATCGATAGGATTCGGAGCAGCTTGGACTTGGATTGGATTAGTACAGATGGAGTGATGGAGGCAAGTCTTGAGAGTGTCAACTGGGTTGAGTTTGCTGCTGTGACTCCCTGGGATCTGGGCAGGATCCTGGGACGGTTGAACCCAACCACATGTTTATTGGACCTATGCCCCTCCTGGTTGGTGCTGCCCTCCCAGAAAGTGACACGAGGCTGGCTCCAGGGTGTTGTGGGGCCTTCCTAAAGGAAGCGGTGGTCAGATCCCTCCTCAAGAAGCCCTCCCTGAACCAAGCTGATTTAGGTAATTATCGTCCTGTCTCCAATCTTCCCATTTTGGTGAAGGTTGTAGAGAATGTGGTCGTGTGTCAGCTCCTCAGGCACCTGGAGGAATCGGTCTATCTGGATCTGCTCCAGTCCAGCCCGGGTACAGCATTGAAACAGCATTGGTCGCTTTGGTGGATGATCTCTGGAGGGCCAGAGATAGGAGTTGTTCCTCTATCCTGATTCTATTAGATCTTTCAGCGACTTTTGATACCATCGACCATGGTATCCTACTGCATTGGTTGGAGGGGTTGGGAATAGGCAGAACTGTCTTCCAGTGGTTCCGCTCCTACCTCTCTGACCAGTCATAGTCAGTATTGACAGGGGGGCAGAAGTCGACCTCTCGATGCCTCACTTGTGAGGTGCTGCAGGATTCAGTCCTCTCGCCTCTCCTGTTCAATATTTATGTGAAGCTGCTGGGTGAGATCATTCATGGCTTCGGGGTGGAATTCCATCAGCATGCTGATGATACACAGCTGTATATTTCCACCCTGGACCACTCCAACGACGCCATGGAAGTGATGACCCGGTGTCTGGAAGCTGTGCGGATCTGGTTGGCTCAACCCCTCCAAGACTGAGTGGCTGTGGTTAGCGGCATCCCGATATGGCCAGCTCGAACCATCGCTGGCCATCGTTGGCCATTGGAGGTGAAACACTAGCCCCCACGGAAAGGGCGCACAATTTGGGGGTCCTCCTGGATGCATGGCTAACTATGGAACATCATGTGGCAGCCATCGCCAGGGGGACCTTCTATCAGGTTCACCTGATCCGTCAGTTGCACCCCTTTCTTAATTGGGCCTCCCTATGAGCAGTCACACATGTTCTCGTCCCTTCCCGTCTGGACTACTGGAATGCTCTCTACATGGGGCTCCACTTGAAATGCACCCGGAGACTCCAGCTAGCTCAGAATGCAGCCGTGTGGGGGATTTTTGGAGTGAGTGGGCATACCCACATAACTCCACTCCTGTGTGAGCTGCACTGGCTACCTGCGGTCTCTCGGGTGCATTTCAAGGTGTTAGTGATTACCTTTAAAGCACTCCATTGCATAGGGCCCAGTTATCTGCAGGACCGCATTCAACCCATCAATACCTTCCACCAACCCACACGGTCCCACAGAGTGGGCCTTCTCAGGGTGCCGCCAGTCAAGCAATGTTGGCTGGCGACCCCCAGGGGGAGAGTCTTCTCTGTGGCAGCACCCACCCTCTGGAATGATCTACCCCCTATTATACAAATGATTCCTGACCTTCCGCCATGCCCTGAAGACCCACCTGTTTCAGTAGGCCAGCTTGGGATAGCCGGGTCCTGTTCCTCCTGTGCTAATTGGGTTAGATTATTTTAATAGGTTTTTTATTTTTTAATCTGGATATCATTTTATTGCTTTCCCTATAATCAGGCATTATTTAATGTTTTTATTATGTTTTTAGTTATATGTTTGTACTGTGTTTTTATTGCCTGTAAGCCGCCCCAAGTCCTTCCGGAGAGGGGCGGGATATAAATAAAATTTCTATTCTCTTCTATTCTATTTTACTTGATTTGAAATTGTACATAGCAGCTAGCTATTTGGTTTGGATGAAAGAGTGGATATTGCTGTGAAATAGAAGACTTTTAGAGTCAGAAATGAACTGAGATTTGACTGGCATGGATATTTGTGGTATGATAAAATCAAGATTAATGTAGATTTCAAAAACCATTTTGTTAGATGTGCCCGTTTGAGAATATGGACTAGATACAAATCCATGTCATTTTCAAAAACCCTTACTGGCTCTCAGCACACAAAGCATTTTATAGATGAGAAACAATAGGCAAATACAAATGGTGTGAAATACTAGGGGAATTCAAAATAAAACCAAGGGCACAAGTAATGGCAGAGGGACATAGTTATCAATGGTTTTCTTATTTACACTTATCAGAAAGATTTAAAATAGACAAAAGATAAATATTAAATATTAGATAGTTTAATTAAATTATTTGATTAATATTAGATAAATAAATATATAAAAATTATTCTCAATTTTGTATTCTATTCTGTGATTATGGTATAATCTTTTTGACCAGTTCTATTGTGTCTCCAATCCAAAGTCCATATTTCCTTCCTTCCTTCCTCTTTCAAACCTGCTGTTTGAGCTTGACAGTTATATTAGCCTACTGTACATTGAATCTATTATTTTCCGATGCAAATGGTTCTAAAAGTTATGACTCTGACTCTCTCTCTCTCTCTCTCTAGAAGCTTGTTCTATTTCTTTCTTATTATAGAAAGATTGATAGTGGTCTATTTGTGCATGTTCCATTGAAATTTAAATTTATTTGTTAGGAAGCAACTTTTCTAAATCTTTGATAGACCTGTACACACTAAAAATTGCCTATAATTTATGCAAATATAATAGGTTATGTATGAGTGTTAGACATTTCCCTTCCCTAAACTATTTAATAAGTGTATGTGATGTTTTCCATTTTGTCTGTGATTGCCAGACGGAAGGATAGAATTCATGAATTTCAATGCATAGATTAACAAAAAATGATATAGTTGGGACAACTTCCTTCCCTGTTCTTTTTGTTGATTCTTTTTCTCTCTGCACAGAAAGCTGGTAGAGAATTCTGCCTGCTTCTATAGTAGCAAAGGGGAACAGATAAAATTAGCAAGGAGTTGCTGCCATAGCTACTTGGCTTATAGCTTGGCAATATTAAATTCACATTTGAGTTGTTTGTGGTCTGTTATCTCAGCAGATGTGTTCTGTCCAGTAAATGAATTAGCTGCCATATGTCCATGGGGAGGAAGGGTGGGTCTGTCAAAAAGTTAAGATAGCGGCTGTAATATATCTGGCACCCCCTGTGTCCCCTCCGCCACATGGAGATCCTTGGACCAGATTGTAGTCTGATCATACCAGGTAGCCTGTCTTTTCCATAAAATTATCCAGACTTCTGTTCCTTGAACAATTAACAAAAAATATGCACTATTAAAGGGGTCGCTTTCATCAAAAGCCCTCCAGAAAATAACATTAAAAAAATGGTTATTAAGCCATTGGCTGTTGTTTTCTTGTGCTGCCAAATTCTTGGCTCCTAAGTACCCGATAAGCTAGTGGTAAATCAGCACTCCTGTTGACTGACAAGGCCAGCCATCAACACCCCAATTAAGAAATAAAAAGCCCCACACAAACAGGCACCACATAAATACTAACGCATAGAATAGCTCAAAGCACACCTTCTGGAAGTGAGAGGTTCCCTGAGGATGGGCACAAGTCTGAAAGCTCTGAAGATTAAAACTCTGGCCCCAGTGAACTAACCCAGACTGGATTCTTATTCTATCCCAGCATTTCCCAGACTTGCACTTCAACTCCCAAAATTCTCATCAATCTTCATACAGGGTGTGCAATTCTAGAATTTGAAGTCTACATACCTGGAAATTGCCAGAATTGGAAAATAGTCTTCCAACCAATACATCACAGAATGGAAGCCATGTTATCATAAGGAACTGCACTGAGGACATTGGACTATTCTAGACGGGTCCCTATCCCTACCATGAGTGTCCTAAATTTGATCAAGAGAACTGAGACTTCAACAGAAGTATTTCAAAAGAATCACCTTGCAATATTGTCAAATATAATATGTGTTGCTAATTTTCTTCTACATGAAGAAAAAAGTGTGGGGCTATATGAATGTGAGGAACATCATCATCATCTCCCACCTTCCTCCCCTCCCTCTCTTCCTGATCCAAATTGCAAGAGTACCATCTGGGAAGAAATACAGTTCTGTTCACACTGTGATTATGAAACAGGCCATAACAACAGAGAATCAATAGTCTCTCAAGGGATCCATAACACAAACTCTCTGAGTTTTGCAATAGGCACCTAAAGGCAAAGCATCATAAAAGGGGGAAATTTGTCATTGTACTTTGAGGAACTAGAAGTCAGTAGGTATTCATAGGCCTGTTTCATGATATGTTTCCCTTGTTCCTCCCATAGGTGACTTCAGAAATCTGTTTTAGCATAGAAGTACCACAGTCACTGACAGACTTAGCTACATCTCCTCAGGCAATGTAAATAGGCCGTCATTCATTAAAATGGATAAATGCTTGCTTGCACATAATTGCTGAACGCAAGAGCACCTGGTTACAAGATGCAGATGGGGAATGCAGTTTATGGGGGAACTGGAACAGTAATATGTCATGGTGCCTTAAGCTGAGGGAACTTGACAGTAGATGTTTTCATAATTTCACAGACAATGTTTGCAGACTCGTTTTTCTCATTGTACCTAGCTAATTAATTGGAGCCACAGAGGGTAAGCAGATCTGGGGCTGAGCTCAGCTTCAATTTAGGAAACATTTTCTATATAAAAGAAAGTTAAAACACGTTTTTTCTGTTCCATGTCTATGGTTTTTGAAAACTGTCTCGCTGGTTTTAATTGAATTGTTAACAGATTTGAATTTCATCAACATTCTCAAAACGTTCTTCAAAGTTGGATTTCTGTGATTATGCATGACTCTTTAGAGTTAATAATAATAATAATAATAATAATTTTTATTTCTATCCCGCCCTTCTCCCGAAGGACCCAGGGCGGCTTACAG
>JANHFO010002604.1:142590-153740 GCA_032468095.1 Pareas carinatus
TCGGGAGGTATCAATTGGCAGAATGCGGTCCTGCAGGTAACTGGGCCCTATGCCATGGAGCGCTTTAAAGGTGGTAATCAGCACCTTGAAACGCACCCGAAAGACCACCGGCAGCCAGTGCAGCTCACGCAGGAGTGGAGTTATGTGGGCATGCCCACTCGCTCCTAAGATCCCCTGCGCGGCCGCATTCTGGACTAGCTGAAGTCTTCGGGTGCATTTCAAGGGGAGCCCCATATAGAGAGTGTTGCAGTAGTCCAGACGGGAAGATAAGAGGGTTCTTGCTAACCCTTGCCTGGCACTTTTTCCCCACTGGTGTCTTTGCCCAGAACAGTGCCCCAGGCAGCTTATTTGAAGTGCCATGTTATATTTTTAATGCTAGAGACAAAAGTGCTTGTGTAATTTCTGTCTCCTATCTTAATCTGATTTGACCAGGATCGAGGTATTCTGGAACTTAAATTAGGTGTAGAAGTGCTATTTCAGATAACTAGATGTCTTAGTCAGTTCCCCAACATTGAACACAAGCCAAATATCGCATTGTAAGCCAAATGAAACAAATTTGAAAAATGGTAGGGCCAAGCTGTAGGAACCAATCAACTGTGAACACAGATTATCAAGTGAGTAACGTAATGCACATTTTAATAAATGCATATTCATACCTCCAAGCTTCTACTCTTAACATTAGTAGTTTGGTCTATAATCTTCAACTGGTGTTTAGATGGTTGAGTCGAATACCTGATCATAAATATTCTCTTTCAAACTATTTCATAGTTAGCTACTTAGTCAGGTTTACAGTTTTGCTTATGGCACTTGAAGCTTTAAACAAGTTTGCACTAGGTTGCCTGGCGTGATTTTCCTTTATCTTCCTCTAGTTACTCTTAGGTGGACATTTATATATGGTAACATTTTTAAAATTAATTGATAACCTGTGGCTGTCCTTTTTTAATGCCTACTACTCAGGGTATTAATTAATTAATTCTATGTACTATCAACCTCATTCACCCCTGAACAGTTTATTTCATCTGCCAGCATGAAGGCCACCTAATTCTGTGTCAACTGCAGCCTTTGAGTGCTCTTTAAAGAGACCCCCTGTTTGGCCTGTAGTTCATAGACATAGCTCAGTATCATTTATAAACTTCTGATAATTGATTTGAAGCTGGGAGTGACCTTACCTGTGGTTTTATGTTAATATTAGAAAAGAGAGGAGAGTAAACAACTATTGCATCCCACAGTTAAAGGCCTTAGGAATTTAACTGTCACCTTTACTATCATTCAGTTTGATACTACCAATCATGGTATCCTTCTGGACTAGCTTTAGAAATTCATGGTGGGCGGCACTGGTTTTCCTCCTTTCTTTGTGGATGGTTCTAGTTGGCGTTGTTAGAGGGAGAGAAATCCAATTCATGGCCCCTATTTTTTTGAGGTGCCTCAAAAAGCAGAGTTCTGTTGTTTCTCCCCTTCTATTTAACATTTACATAAGGCCACTTGGTGAGATGATCCATTGGTTTTGGGTGATATACCATCAATATGCAGATGATACCCAGTTTTTTAATCTCTACCTCAGGCCCTTTGGGTGATGCTGTGGACTTTTTGTGCCAGTGTCTGGAGGCTGTTGGGCACTGGATAGGGAGAAATGGTCTTTAATTCAACCCTAGCAAGATGGAGTGACTGTGGGACTCTCTGGAGACAAGGTTCTTACATCTTGAATTCTGAATGAGTGTGGAATACTCCAAGACATGGTGCACAATCTGGAGGTCCTCCTAGACTCATGGTACCTGCTCAAACAGCAAGTGGCAGCTGTGCTTAGGAGGCTTTTGCACACCTCGAGGTGATGTATCAGTTGTTCCCCTAACCAGGAAGTCCTGATCACAGAAACTTATCCCCCCGTAACCCCTCATTTAGACTACTGTAACATGCTCTACATGGGGCTGTCTCTGAAGAGCATTTCGAAACTTCACTGGTGCAGAATGCAGCTGTGCAGGTAGCAAATGGTGTCAGATGCATGGCACATGTAGCATCACTTCTGTGTGAGCTGCACTGGTTATGGGTGTGCTTCTGAGAGGAATTTAAGGTGCTGGTTATCACCGTTAAACACCGTTCTACACAGCTTGGGAACACATTGCCTGAGGGATTGCTTTTTCCCAAGAGTTTCAACCTGTCCAACCCCATCTAGTAGGATGGGCATGCTGCAGATCCTGTCAGCCAAAGAATAACAGTTGGAAGGAACTAGAAAACGGGCTTTGTCTGCAGTAACTCTGCTCTGTAGGACATTCTCTCTTTGGAGATTAGAATGGTATGTTAGTTTTTTTGCGAGGTTCTAATAAACTGGTTATGTTCCTGAGCCTGGGTTGCTGAATATATTTAGGGCCCATGCTTTGGCTTTACTGCTAACTGGCCAAGTATCTCGACTGCTATGTATATTTATTTATACGTTTTATTGTTTTAAAATGTTTTTAGCATCTTAATTGCAATATATTTTTGAATGGTAAGCCCTCCCCCAGAGCAAATTACTAAGATGGATGGCTATAAAAATATATGAATGAATGAATGAATGAATGAACCCATTTTTAATATTCTCATATAGCCAATGACCTTTAATGTTGAAAACCAAGCAGGATCAAGAGCATTATGTTTCCCCTATTCTGGTGCTATCATGAGGTCATCTGTCAGAGTGATCAATATTGAAGCAGTTCCATAATCAGGTCTAAATTCTGAAATAAGACACTTCAGATACATATTTTTTTCCTCTGAGGCTTTCTGAAGCTTTAATTTTATCACTCACTAAATAACTTTCTACCAATTGGAAGATTGGAACCCATACATAAGATTTCCAGGTCAAATCTAAACTATTGCCTCTCTACAGAGAGCACAACACTTTTGTCAAAGTTTAGGACCCCTCTCCCCACAAGAAATTTTCACCACACCTAGAACCTAGTTTCCTGTCACCACTACGGAGGCTTTAACCAACTTGGAATAGCTGGGTTCCAGGTGACAGAACTCCTATAGCAAAGGTTCCTGGTCATCTCAGATCCAACAACAGGTATGAACATAATCCAAGTACCTTTACATGTTGTAGTCTCTGGCATATCATTACAACAGTTGTTGGCTTTCAGTATTTAATACCTGATTATACATAAGCATAATGATATAGTTTCAGATTTGGAACACCGAATCCTCCCTCATTAATTGGTAATTGTATTTTCTGTAATTGTATTTTTGGAATCAAAAACACCCATAAAAAATTCTAAACAAACAGTTGATTTTCTGAAAAATTTCCAGATATTTGAACAGGCATTTCTCTCAGAGTATAAATTAATAGGGGAATAATACTGATTTTTTCCTTTTCTTTTAAAAAGCTACCCCTTGATTTTCCCCACCTATCTAACCACCTGCCTCACTCTACTTAATAACCATTCTTTCCTGAACTTTGTAAAATGAAAAGAGGGTTAGAACTCAGCTCTATAATTTCCCCAGCAGTCAGTTTTTATAATAGATATTTCAGGATGTCCTTCAAAAATGTGGGCTGGTGGAAAAGTCTGGCCTTTGAAGTGTTGGCTTTTGTTTTAAAAGTTGCAATGAACCATGCTTGTATTGGAAGAGTTCAAAAATTGCATATCATTGCCAGGTTTTAATCACAGGGAAAGACAACATCATAAATTGTGTTGCAGCAGCTCTTTTACAAAAATAAAATGTTGATATTTTCTGTGCAGATTGTATAGTGACAACAGCAGCAATATCACTTTTGGTTTTCAGGAGAAATTGTAAGCTTGTTAAAAATTTCACATATGCTTAAAAACGCAGCAAACTGGAAGTAAGTGTTTATATCCATAGAACATAATATGTAATGATTCTGCTGGATCTTGTATGGTGTTATGGATTTGGAAGGCACAGTCCATGACAGATTTACATTGACACAATTCTCATTACAAACAACTCCTCCTGCCATTGTATTTGTGAAAGCAGAAACTGAACCCAATCCACCCACAATTAATTATAATCAATTTAACCCTGAACTTTTAACTGATGCATATTGTAAAATGTTGTGTAACATACCGGACCTAAGTAAAACCAACACCATTTCGTTAATGGTCAGTTAGAAAGCTGAGAAAGAGCTAATATTAGCTAAAGAGCTAATATGTATATGACTGTCAGGAAGTCAGGAAGAGGAAATCAAAGCTTTGGTTACCCTTGGCAGAGCTCAAGAAGTAAATATTCAGGGTGTACAGTGAATCTGCCCAAGAATAGCTTCTGATATGAAAACAAGTAGAAGAAAAGGTGCTTTCCCCACCGTGTTTGACTAGCCCAGGTGAGATATGTGCATAAAGCTTTATTATTGCTTTGCATTAAGTATTGTGAATTCTTAAAAGATTCGTTTTTTCACCTTTACAATGGTACATGGGTATGATTTTGGGAGGCAAGTGGAAGAGCTGCAGCCAGGCCAATGGTCAGATAAGAAGCAGCTTATCACACAGAAGGAATGTGAGTATACCAATCATTTCAGAAGAGACCCCTCTTAGTATTGGCATTGTAAAGATCATCAGGGAGAAATGTGTGTTCAGACTTGCAAGATTCTGTTAACCTTACAACAAGTTAGAGCTAGTACTTCTGGGAATGCTTCTTGATTGGACAACGACAAAGGCCAACAACCCCATTCAACTGTGACATTTGTAAACTTTAGGGTTGTGCACAGGAGGGCTTTGAAGTGCTCTAGATGAAACATTCCTGAGAAGTTACTTTGCTTTGTAGAGTACAGCAATCTTTAATTTTTAAATTAAATGTAATTAATTTTTAATTACATCTTTTATTTCACAACATATAGACACATTCAACCATAATTTCAATTGGAAAAATGTGACCATTCTAGACCAAGCCAAGTCCAACAATGCCAGGGAATTTCTAGAAGATTGGCACTTTGACAATTCAGCCATCAATAGACACATAGACATTAACAATGTCTATAGACGTCACCCAACCCAAAAAGGAACAAAATGATCCAAGTACCTCTCCACCAGCAATCATCACCTAGATCAGTATAGATTAACTCCAAATTTAACATCAGTTCAACTATCAGCTAAATAATACCCCAATTAAAAAACTATTAAAGAAGCCAACCGCAAACAGCCTAACCAAAGAATCTCTAAGATCACCCTCCCCAACACTGACAGACAAGCCACCAGAATATAAACTGACAGCAAACAGCACTCCTTACTAGCACTGATGATGTTACCTGGTTTGGGTAATGACACATCTGAAAGAAAACAAACAAGCTCAGAAAGCACCCAGGGTCCATCACTACAACAATCTCCCAGAACAGAAACCAGGCACCATCACAATAGTAGGCATTCAACAGTAGGTCAAGAACATGAAGGGCTGATCAGCATCTGGTCTAGACATGATCCACATCTACTGGTTAAGGAAAATAACAGCAGTGCAAATGAACCAGATGCTACCTGCAGCTTCCACCCAGATTGGCTAATGCAAGGAACAGTGTTGATCATGAAAGACACCCAAAATGAAACAGCAGTGTCCAACTATCAGCCAATAACTTTACTACATGTACATGGAAAGTCCTATAAGGCATCATAACCACCAAATTATAGGACTATATTGGTAGGTTTTGAGCACAGCTCAGAAAAGCATTGAGAACAACACCAGAGGTTCAAACACTAGCTGCTCATAGATAGAACAATTATCCAGATCTAGACAGATCAATCTGACATGGGTCTACAGCAGTAACCCCCAAACTTTTGGGCACCAAGAACTGTTTCCATGCAGAAAGATTTTTCCATGGACCAGAGGAGACTGGTGCTGGTCCATGGACAGGGGGTTGTGGAACCTGTGCTCTACAGTGAGAACATTGGAATGTCATTCAGACTCAAGAGGTATGGCTGGATGTTAATTAAGAAAGGGAAGGTAGCTAAAACAGATGGGATGCAAATTACCAGCAGACCGCATATTAAGTATATAGACATATAAGTACCTTGGCATCCCATAGTCATATTAGAACCACAATGAGGAGGCAAGGAAGATGGCAACATAAAAGTATCTCCAAAGGATAAGGCAGGTCCTAAAAAGCCACCTCAATGAGAGAACAAGATTCACATATGTCCTACCCATCATTTGATACCCTGCATGTATACCGAGCATGGAAACTGCTGATGTAAAGACCTGAAAGCTCCTTATGCTATATGAAGGCTCCTACTCCAACATCCAGAGACTTTATATCAGCTGGAAAAAGGGAAGGCAGAATCTGGTGAATGTTACAGACACTGTCCTGGATAAAACCTGAAGCATCCAAGAATATATCACAAAGATGACACCCAAAGATAAACTGCTGAAAGAATGCTTGAGGCAGCAGCAAATATAGGAGGAAGATCAAGGAAAGGAAGTGCTATGGCAAGACAAGACCCTTCTTGGTATGTGCTATTGACAGATAGCTGAGGTGGGAAATATCAATATCAATAGCACTTAGACTTATATACCACTTCATAGTGCTTTACAGTCCTCTCTAAGTTGTTTATAGAGTCAGCATATTGTCCTCAACAATCTGGGTCTTCATTTTTCTGATATTGGAAGGATGGAAGGCTGAGACAACATTGATCCAGTAAAAATCAACCTACCAAACTGCTGGCAGCTGGTAGTCAGCAGAATAAGCTTGCAATACTGCATTCTAACCACTGTGCCACCATGGCTCCAATCCTACCATGATTGAAAAGGGAAAGGACTAAAAGACAACATTAAGGCCATGGTCATAGCAGTACAAGAAAAGATAAAAAAGCAGGGGTCTACCATACTAGACAAGACCCATTGTGCAGACTTAGAGAGGTTTCAGAAACAATCCAACATATAGTGGAAGGATATAAGATGCAGGCAAGAGCAGTATCCATTGAATGACACAACCAGTAGCTGTTATACAGGGACATGTGCACAGCATATGGGTTAGACCCACCCAGATCCAGATGAGATATTTTACAAAAGGTCATGAAGAATAAATGGGTTAAGGTCCTGTGAGACTTCCAGATTCAGATGGACTGGCAGATATTGATCAATCAATCAAACACTGATGTAATAGACAAGGACTAAAACAAACAATAGTGGTGATAGATGTAATAAGTGATAGCAATATCAGGAAGAAGGAGTATGAGAAGCTGGAGAAGTACCAGAACTTGAAGGAGGAAACTAGAGAAGATGTGGGAAATAAAGGTCAAAATGGTCTCAGTAATGGTAGGGGAACTTAAACTATGTATCATATATTTGCTGACTTATGAAAAACCAGAAGCTTCCCTAGATCTTCCTGGAACTCATTGCCCCTTTTCTTCTGTTTCAAAGTTTGTTCCACCTGATCAAATTGCATCTGAAGGATGAGGAGAAGTCCAGACTTAGAAGTTTAGATCTAACCGCCTTAATCCAAGTAGATTAATAGTCATCCTAGAGAATTAATGGTGTTAAACCTGAAGAATAAAAGTTACATTTAGCCAAAGCCTTTTCAAAGCATGACATACTCTTGCCACAACTTTTATCATATTTGTCTTCAGCAATAAATTAACATTTGAAACACAGCAGGGTATCTGGAGAGCTGATCTGATGAACTTGGATTGTACTCACTCCAAGGCAGTAAAACAGGAAGCCGGAGAGCCAACTAGAGTTCTATAAAGACATACCGTATTTTTCACACCATAAGTTGCATCGGACCATAAGAAGCAGGGTACCCAGAGGCATTCCGCAGGGCGATCCTGGAGGCCGAACTGGAGTGTTCCCAGCGCCCGACGGACCAATTTCTGTGCACCCGTGGGGCGTCGGGAATGCTCCAGTTCGGCCTCCAGGCCGATCCTTCGGCTTTGGAGCGTCCCGTGGAACGATTTCCGGGTGTGCGGAAATCATTCCCCGGGGCCTTCCAAGGCTCAAAGATCAGCCTGAAGGCTGAATTGGAGCCTTCCTGGCGCCCCGCAGATCGATCTCTCATGCTTTTTTGGAGTATTCGCTCCATAAGACGCACACACTTTCCCCCCCACTTTTTTTGGGGGGGGAAAGTGCATCTTATGGTGCGAAAAATACGGTAGTTGAATCAGCACTCCAGTAATAACAAAGTCAGAAAGCTACCAAAACTGATGGAAATTATCCATGGAAATGACAAGCAGGGGAAAAAGAATCAGGAAAAATTCTAACGAAGTTAAGGCAGCAAATCTGGAGAATGACACAGTGACCAATAGATTGGAAGATGTTGATTATGCACAAGAATACTGGAAAAAGATTCATGCTTGGTTAAGACAAATACTAGAAATACAATAGAATTTAAACCAGAACTATTCTTACTAGGTATAACATCACAGAAGTTTGATAAACAAAATGTATATTTGATTTTACATATAACAGGGGGCAAGAATTGTATTCGCACAACGTTAGAAGAAAGAAGATTCACCACATGAAGAAGAAGTGTTAAGGAAAGTATTTTTATAAATAATATGTTAATAGAATGTATACCCAAACAATCGATCTATGTTAAAAAAATATTTGATTTTTATTATTTTAATTTAAATGGTTTTATATATATATATAACTAGTGGCTAGCCACTAGCAAGAAGCCAAAAGCACCAGCCTGAAGATGGCAAGTTCCTACACGGGAAAAGACTCAGACCTACATACCTGTACCCGTGAAAATCTACAAAAACAAATGTCAGTCTTCATGTCAGTAACAAAAAAAGGAAAAGGAAAAAAAGGAAATATAATGAAGTGTGAAAACTGTCATACAATATCCTTAACTTCATATGCTAGCCAAAAGAGATGCTACATAGAAAAAAGAGATGCCAGATGTTCAGCAGACTTTAAATATGATAAATAATATCTTAGATAAAGGTAGAGAATTTGAGACATTATTGCTTATACATGCTTCATGACTGTGAAAAGTGCTTAGAAAGATGAGAATCCAACAAAATTTTGTTGTCCTCATGTGAAACGTCCTCAGAAAGTTATAATCCAGACAGAACATGGTGAAACAGATTGGATTCTGATTGGCAACGAACTGATACATGACTATACTAGCCCCTTATTATTAATTCAGCATATATGTTGAATTATTGTTAAGGAAAGCTGGATTGGAAGAAAATTAACATGGTTTTAAAATTGGAAGACTCATCAATTACTTGCTCCATGCTAACGATACTGTGCTGATAGCCAACAATCCAAAGTATTTGCAAACCCTAGTAGTAAAAATCAAGGAAAACTGTGAAAACAGGACTAAAATTAAATATAAAAGCAAATTAATGATAACAGGTATAATAACCAGCCTTAGAATAGATATTGAAGACTTGGAAGTGGTGGATAATTCTGCCTTTTAGGATCAACCACCAGCAATTAAAGGAACAAGAAGTCAAGAAACATACTCCAGACTAGCACTTGGGAAAGCATCTATGAAAATATTAGAAAACATATGTAGATGCCATGATGTTCTAATACATACAAAGTTCAGAACAATGCAAGCAATGGTATTTCCTCTGGCACTCTCTGTAAACAAAAATTACACTTTAAAGAAGCAAACTGGACTTTACAAGGTAGGAAGAGTATTGACATCCTTCAGCTTTGGCTTTGGGGAAAGTTCTTGAAAATACCATGGACAGTCAAAAAAAACAAATAAAAGGATCATTGAACAAATCAACCCAAAGTTCTCACTCAAAAGTACAAACTGACCAGGCTCCAATTATCCCATTTTGTATGTATTAGGCAAAACCCCAACTCTCTGAAGAAAGCATTAATGTTTGAAAAGGTGGAAGAAAAGATGAGAAGAAAATGACCAGCAGCAAGATGGATGGACTCAGTAATCAGTGGGGATGGATGCAACATTAGAACACCTAAAGGACCTGATTAGGAGTAGATCACCATGGAGAAAATCTATGTGATCATAAGAGCCGACATCAAACTGATGCCACATAAGCCATCAATAAATTAATCACAACAGAATATTTTAAGTCTGTGCTATAATTCTTTCCACTTCTCATACTCCAATGAATCAGGGAGGCATCTGTTTGAATCATTCTCAAATATTGATAAGTTTCTTAATATTTTTTTTAAAGTGCTTCATGCTCTAATCTAGATAGAGGCTCTTGAGTATTTCCATCAAGGTCACCTTTTTTTACTATCTATAGCAGCCTCAAAATCTAATTAAATCAATCAGCCAACCAATAAAGTAAGGTAGCATCCATAGTGCTAAAACTGAAGTATGGATCTCTTTTCTAGCTGGAACAATCAACAATCAACTGAAGTTTCATGTTGAATCAAAACATCTTAATTGAGTAAAATGTATTGTTCTTCACCTCACTGAAGAAAATTCAAATTCTTCACACAGGTTTATTAAAAAGTTCTTGCTCCTAAGCAGATGCACAATCTGTTTTAATCAGATCCTACACAGAAGTTTGATTAACTTCTTCCATATGAATCATAAATTATGAAATAGTTGAAATAGGTTACCATGATTAGTAGTAGGTCAACTATGGGCAGCTTGCTTCTTATCTGAGAGTTGCCATTAATGATCAGTCTTGGTCATCTGGCATATGAACATTTCCTTTAGGGGCAATGAATTGGAATTTCATAAACTGACAAATCCATAGTGACATAATTCATAATACTATAACAGTTATTTCATACCTTCTATGACTTGAATGTCTTTTTATATTTTTAGCAGCAGACATTTAAAAAATAGCTTTCAGATATAACACTGTATTCTTCAATGCATGAGCAGATTAAGATATGAACTAGGATCAATTAATAACAAATTATTTAGGGGAGAAGAAATATTTTAACTTGATCATACTTCTATGAAATTACAGCCCTGATGTTCCTACTGAACATAAGTACATAGGTTCCTCCTGAATCTAAGTACTCCCTTTCCTCTGGCACAGATATGCTTCTTATTCTACTCTTGTTTCTGCTCCTCCCTTGTTCATGAATTTCCATTTACTACTTTTTAATTGCAAACTGGATTAAGGAATCATGAATCGATATGAGACAGTGATATCTGCGGTTGGATAGAGCTGCATAGTTCCAGCTGCAAATGTGCAGTTCAGTTTCTGTTAATGCAACATCTACCCACAGTATGCTGTAGGAAGCATTACAAATTACAAGTTTTTCATTATGTATTCTTATCCTCCCTCCCTCCTCTT
>JANHFO010002607.1:0-13400 GCA_032468095.1 Pareas carinatus
CAGGCTGGAGGCAAGGGTTTGTTCAAACAGGATCTTTATTGGAACACAACTGTCAAAACTGTTGAACTGTCAAACCGCAGCAAGCCCAGGAATTCCCGGGCAGCCGCTTTTATACTAGGCGCACTAGAGCGCGCCTTAGCCAATCAGGAGCCAGCTGTCAGATTCTTGACACTTCAGCCTGGGCTTATAGAAGCCCGCCAAATGGCTGCGTTTAATCTATAACACAGGGTCTAAGAGGAACGAGGCAGAGGCAGTTTCAGCTAGCACCTTTATTGGTTACGTTGAGCTTCCAGGTAAAAGAACGGCACGCGGTCGGGCAGGCTGCCCTTTATACAGGGTAGGGGTGGGCAGCCGGCCAATCAGCGACACCGGGCATTCCCGCATTCAGAAATGCCCACCCAGGACACAAGTTTTGTCCCATTACACAACCTTTCTTGCCACAGTTGTCAAGGGAATCACAGCCGTTGTTAAGTTAGTAACATGGTTGTTCAAGTGAATCTGGCTCCTCCATTGACTTTGCTTGTCAGAAGGTTCCAAAAGGGGATCACATGATGCTGGGACATTGCAACCGTCATAAATATGGATCAATTGCCAAGTGTCTGAATTATGAACACCATGGGGATGCTGCAACAATGATAAGGGTGAAAAATAGTCATAAATCACTTTTTTTCCAACGCTGTTGTAACTTTGAACCATCACTGAATGAACTGTTGTAAGTCAAGGACTTCCTGTATAGTGTTTAGTTCCCATAGAAGCCAAAAAGATGCAGGATATGAGTGAATGACGCTCTCCATCTTCAGTCCTAGCAAATGATACTAAGAGACACATCGCCTCTGCATATCAGAAAATATATAGCCACCATCAATTGAAACCCTTATTGCTTCTTGAAGTAATTATTTGTTTTTAGGTTGGTACTTTGCAAAGAGTTCTCTTTTACATCTCCTAATTTGACTACCTGTCGGGTTTAATTGGATCACCTAAGATTTCAGTATTGTAAGAGAGAAAATCTCCCTTTCGGCATTACTCACCATTTTAGATATTTCTATCCTATTTCTCCCCTCTCAATTTAACTAATTCTGAAGCTAAATAAAGGAAGATCCTCATACAAGTAGGTTTCTTGATCAATTTGAGTGTTTGTTTAATCCTTTTTGAAGGACATACAAAAAAAAAACCCTATTCCGTGTATGGATGCATCACTGATCTAAATCAAGGCATCTTATTGAAACTATCAATTTTCATCTCATTTCCTAATGATCCATATTTTTTTTATTAAGTCCAAAAGCCTAGCCCCAATATGTATGTTGGAAAGTTCTCACTGTTTAAATTCTCTACTGTATAAATTATTGGTTGATTATTCCTCTCTATTTTCTATTCTTTAATTGATTACTGAGTTAAAGGGAGATCTTCTCTTATGTGTTTGCTGAATTGTCTCAGAAACCTTCTCAAAAGTCTTTTTATGACTTCAGTCAGCCATTGTCTACTAGATTACCTCATTCACATGTTCGTTGACGCCCTCAGAAAATTAAAAAAGGTCAGAGAGACAACCATGTTGATGATTCCTTAACAAGCTTTATCGTCCTATAAACCTGATCATTTTAACTCTAATAACACTTAGCACCAATTTACCCAAAACAGATGTTTCCTGGATCTTTCTTGGTTCCTGTATAAATATGAACCATTGCCCAGTCCTGTTCTGAAGGTCATGTCGCATATATTTGCTAAAGGATCAGCATGTTTATGTTTTAGTACTTTAAAATCTCTTGGATGGATTCCATCTGAACCAGAGGAGTTATTTGTTTTTCGTTTGCCAGTTCAATTTAAAATATATCTTGTCAGCACAATCTTTCCTCAGATTTTTCTCATTAAATTATCAGTTCAGATATGGATATTTGCACTAGGATAGTATGTGCTGACTGTTAAATTACTTTGGGGACCTGTCCTAGTTATACTGCTCTTATATAGGAATCTGCTCTTCTATAATTTCTAGGTTATATGACATTGTACTGTCTTTCTGAAGTGCAAAGTGACAGTATCTCCCATAGACTTTTAAGCTGAGATGACGCTTCGTTCCGCTAAGTTTCTTTTTAGTCCTATAGCTCGGGTCTCCCCAGTTCCTCCCCTGCACACATACACACATACAAAGACTTTTAGCATTCACTTCTGAACACTTAGACAGGATGCCTTTTTGTAAATATCTCTGGAATATGCGCTGTTTTCTGTGAGCAATTGGCTTCTTCTGTGCTTATCTCCTACTTCAGCACTGTTCCCATGTTAATAATCCAACGTTTTTAACCGGAATTCTGCAGAGATGATTGATGCTGAACCAGATGTTCTCCAGCTCATTTCATTTTCCTGATTGAGAATGGGATGGATCTGCTAGTAGTCCTGTCCTGTTTTAAATTGTTACCTTCATTTTAAACACAGTCTTAGCTCCGCAGTGACTATCAAATTTGCTTCTGCCCCTATATTCCTTCACATTCCTCAGGTTTGTCTGGATAGCTGATTCTGCATGTGAACTACGGAACATTTCAGTTAAATATATCTTGACCCTCAACTTCCTATTTAGAAACCTGCAGTTGTCTTCCAGAATCTTTTTCTATATATGTAAAAAAAATCACAATTACATGGGTTCCACATTATTTACCCCAATGTGCATCATGACTGCTGAATCAGTTGCAGAACTATTTATCAAGCTAAAGTGAGATGTATAATTTTGCTCCATGACTTTTACAAATTCTGCAGTCTTTTTCTCTGTCAAATAGTCTACTGCTATGAAATCTCAGAAGCATATCCTTGACAAAAGAGAGTATCTCTTCATCACCAAGGAAAGGAACGCGTCTAATATTTCTTTTCCCCTTTGGAATGACAGTTTTGATACAAAAAAAAGACAAAAATGTCTTATCCCTGCAGAGCTTACCCTCAACCTCTGAATATTTCCATTTCTCCACATCTGTTTTCCTGAGAAATTAATTAATCCAGAAAACACTAAGTGTATTCTCAATAAGTCTAAGCATGCTTATATAAAATCAAGAATGTGTTCAAGATCCGATATAAATGCAACCATCTCCTGCTATTTAGCCTCATCTTTTTTCTAGCTGACCTGTGAAAATGAGGTTGCTGCTTTAATGTGTTGTTGATTCATTAAAGGAGCCATACCTTCTTTTTTGCAGGCTTGCATGGAAGCGTGAAAAAATGGCTGCTTTAATGAGGAATAGATGTTCTCACATGAAGTTTGAAGCAATTCATTCAGATTATTTGCCAGGTGTCCTTCAAACGATGCAATAGGTCCATATTTCTGCTAGTTTTCTACCTTTATAGCTATCTTCCTTAATTTCACATTGTTTACTTCCATGGACTATTGCTAAACTCACCTGTCTGGCTAACCTCTTATTATAATAATTTATCACTTACATTGAGGTATGTGCTGTCTTAGACTCCCCCTCATGTCTGAGAACTGTTCTCCATCAATGCTCATCTAATTTCTTAGCCTCCCCCTCAGGTTTTTCTTTTAAACTCCATGTAAAGATTCAGCTTCATTTACCTACTCAGCATTGCATCTCCTTGAACTAGCAGAGTATTTATAGAATTGAATAGCTGCTGGCCTATCCTCAACTAGCTAAATAAATCCCTACAGCCACTACTTTGTGCTCAGTGGAGGTCTGTTGTAATGAAGTTGATCCAATTTCCCCCTATTTCCCCCTGTGTGTGTTTTCGTACAGTATTTTTCCATATTTGTCTTCTTGTTGCCTTAATGTATGTAACAGGTATAATTTTTAAAATGTAATCATGGGTATATCCTGCAGAAGCAGGGCCCCCTGAGTATACTATTATAAAACCTTAATAAATTGCCCAGAAATAGAAATTACCATGTGTTCTCGGAAACAGTATTGTTTTCCTTGAGCTTCCAGAAGACAAGAGACTTAGCAGCATGAATAATCACAATGAACTTTCCTTAAAAGGCTAATTCTCGTTTCTTTGGAAGAAGCCATTTCTTCTGCCCCTCCCTGGAAGAACTCTGGATCTCATTCCGGCATCTGTCACCCGTTATTCTTGTGAATGAAAAAGCACATTGTTTATATTTATATTAAGGATGAGAGTCTCAGCAGTTTTCTTTTGTCCACGTCTTGAACTGCCTGCTGTCTCCTTCAGACATACCAAACTGGAAATGGTTCTTGGTCTGTTTTTGAGGAGAGGAGGAATCTTTTCCATAACTTCTTTCATAATCTTAACTTATGATTATAAATATACTCTGGCAACCAGCTCCCTTTTTCCCCTCTCAATGAAAAATGTTGCTGGGCAGCCTTATAAAACAACTGGAGTCCTAGCCTTTGCCAATGTGAGTGGGGAAGCAAGCCAACACAGAGGCTAAAACAGGGAAAGCTGTCCTCTGCTATTCCAGCCTTGTTGAAATAGTATTTAGGTAAAGAGTGCCTGGAAATAACTGCTGGCTGTTAAACAATATTTGTTTTCTCCAAGTGGAGCTGGTTACTGTAGTCCCTGCTTAACAGCCATTCATTTAAAATAACAAGCTCTTTAGTTCTGAGTTGCTTCTCTCCTTGATTAGTTTTCATCTATTGGAAGCCAGTATTTGGAGTTACAATAGCAGTGAATGAGTGGTAGTTAAAATTGGTCCCTGAATGGCTTCTGCAACGCCCCACGGTGATGTGTTCTTAATCGGGCACTTGACAACCAACTTGCATTTATGACAACAGCACATATTTCAACTCGCCCCCCCTTTAACTCCTGCTCTTTTGGCCACCCTGTACTCCCCCGCCTATTTGTTCCCATATAAATTATATTTAAAAGAATATAAAGTCTCACAAGCACACTGTCTGTAGCATATTGTAAGAAGAGCTGCTGCAGGGTGTCATTGCAGAACTGAATATTTCCTGAAGTATTTGGAGCATTCTAGCCACTTGCCAAAACCTAGTTCATTTGAATTTGTGTCTTGAGTTGCTAGGCTTCGTAATGTGGTGAGCATTCTTAGTCAACTAATTCTAGAATGCTTTGTTCTACATCTAAGTGATAAAGTATGTCAGTTTCCAGACATTTCAAAATGTCTGATTGTTTTGCCTTTTAGTTGAATAGTCAGTTAATTGGGTTATGCATTTTGAAGCTTGAAACTGATTGAACCTTATAACAACTTACAACAACCAGACCGCACTGTTGTTGTTTTTTAAATGACATGAGAATTACTTTTGCTACCAAGGTTTATAGAAAGATGGTTTCTCCGAAGTCTGTACATAGAGTGTAGTGGTTCAAATGCTGGACTCAGTCAAGGGAAACCTGGGGATGGATGTACTCTCAACCACAGAAGTTCATTGGAGGACTTTGGACTATTTCAAGCCCAACTTGCCCCATAAAATGGTGGTTGTGCAAAAATCTGGAGGAGTGCAATCTATATGATTTTGAGCTGCCAGAGGAAAGGCAGGGTGCAATAAATAAATATAAGGACTTGCATTTTTTTATTCTAAAGGCATAATATATTCAGATTTAATGCACCGATGAAATGCATTGTTTTGTTATCCTTGTATTATATCATTTACAGCTCTCTCATGTATGTGTTTAATTCTTGTCTAGGAGATGGCTGTTAGAGCTCTCAAGCAGACTGGGAGTAGAAGCATCGAAGCAGCTTTGGAATATATTAGCAAGATGGGATACTTAGATCCTAGAAATGAACAAATAGTCCGTGTTATTAAGCAGACCTCTTCAGGTAAGCAAGTTCTTTTAGTCTTCTACATGTGTTTCTCAACTATTTCAAGGTGGATTTAGCTCTGTGGATATACAAGATTAAGATTTCAGCTCTCCTAATTTTGCTAAATGTAGCTCCACAATATATATAAGAGAGGAGGAAGAGAGATTGTGGTCCTATGAAAATCTCTACATGAAGTTCCATGACTAAACAGATCATTTGATGTGATAATCTCTCGTGTAACTGAGTGGAATTCTTGCAGAAATTCCCTTGCATTTAGTGTTAAAAGATTTGAAATAGAACTTACAAGGAAAAACCAGATGTAAGAATTCTATGCTGTTTTCAGTGCAAAAAGAAAAAAAGAGAGGGAATAACATATCCTATGCACTTCATTATTTTTCTTTCCCCATTCTTTTCAATATGCAGTAAGACAAATGTACTTGTAAAGAAACTTCAAGAACATTTTACTTTCTCCAAAATTGATTTCATGCACAATGAAAAGTAAACTTGACTGGGAACCAGCGCTTAAATAGTGGACACAGTGAATAACTCTTTTAAATCTGGCATGGTTACACAAGACTCCCTCCCTCCCTTCCTCCGTCCCTTCCTCTGTGTGTGTGTGTGTGTGTGTGTGTGTGTGTTTGAAAGAACAGCATTTATTCATATATCTATCTTCCTGATGTTAATCCATCCATTGTGTTCTTCTCCACAGGAAAAAGTATAATGCCAAGCAATGTAAGCCGTAGGCCAAGTTTTGAAGGATCTGCTGAATCTTTTTCACCTTATCACCAGATAGCTAACCCAGCTTATGAAGGCACTGGCTTTGGTGCTGAATCTGCTAATGTTCTCAGTGATGTTCCCAGGCCATATATGGACTACCTACTTTCTACTTCTCAGTCTGCAACCATGAATGCTCCTGTGCAAAGGCCACCATGCTTAAGCTCCCACAACACTCCTGGCAATCTTCAGCAGAAAGCCTACCCTACTAACATGGATCCCTCCGTCATCAGCTATCCAGTGGCTGGTCATAGTAACCAAGCTTTGCAGTTGCAGGGCACCCATGCCTCAAATAGTCCACATTATGGCAGACAGCCTGTGATGGTGCAGAGCGAGGGGCATGGATATGGAATTCAGCGAAGCCATTCTTTTCAAAATAAAATGCAGCAAGAAGGGGTGTATCCGAGCCTTCCTAACAAAGCAGCTGTTGCACCTAACAATTCTGGCCATGGGTTCCAGCAGGCACCAGCTGGTCTATATATGTCACATTCCCATCACAAACAGCCAATCCCAAGTTCTCATCCAATTCATGTAATCACTAGAGGTGTTCCATTTAGTAATGAATTTTCAGACAGTCCACCCCAGGGTCTCTTAACCCCATCTAGAAATAGCCTGAATATGGACCTGTATGATCTGAACAACTCTCAAATTCAACAGTGGCAAGCAACCTCTTCCTCCTCTTCCTCCTCTTCCTCCCGTCGTGATTCACTACAGAGCCAAGCATTGGAAGCATCTCCACGGCAACATGTACCCTTCAGGCCAGATGCCTGTGTCCCTAGTAGAACCAATTCTTTTAACAACCACCAGCCACAAATGCCCATGAGGCAGACTGTTTCAGGCAAAACTGAGGCCTCCATCCCTTCTCCAAATACCATCACGGCTGTCACAGCTACTCATATTCTCCAACCAGTGAAGAGCACAAGAGTGATGAGGCCCGAACCTCAGACTGCTGTAGGCCCTGCACATCCTGGTTGGTTACCTGCACAGTCTTCCCCCTTAGAGAGCTTAGGAATGATGGAGCAACACCCCCTTCCTGTTGGGGGGGCAAATTCCTATCAGCTAGATGTTGATTACAGCAATCAGGAACTCAGGTGTCTTCCACCACCATATCCCAAACATTTGCTGCTACCTAACAGTTCAGAACAGTTCGATATTAACTGTTTACGTCCAGGAATGGAACAAACCATTCGGGGAATCCCAAGCCCATCAAGCAACAAATCTGAGGAAAACGGCGAAAGGAATGACAAAATCAAGACAGCTAAAGCAGAAAAAGTGGGCAAGGATAAAAAGCAAATACAGACCTCCCCAGTGCCAGTGCGGAAGAATGGCAAAGATGAAGAGAAGAGAGAGTCCCGGATCAAGAGCTACTCACCATTTGCCTTTAAATTCTACATGGAGCAGCATGTGGAGAATGTTATCAAGACCTATCAGCAGAAAATGAATCGGAGGCTGCAACTAGAGCAGGAAATGGCCAAGGTAATTTATTTTTGTGGGTGTCTATATTTGATTTTGTAAAACCTCTTAGGTTACGACCTTCCAAGTACACATAAATCACATATAACAGTGCTCCATCTCAAGAAAAGTAAGTTTATAGGTCTTTCTCTTTTCTACATACAGCATCATCTCATCTAAAACCCAAAGGATAGTATCTTTCTGTTCCTTTAACATGTGAATACAGTACTAAATGTAAAGTTTTCCTCCAGCCATGATTAAGTGCTATCTGGTGACTGCCCGGATAAGTCTCTGCCTTTTTCTTGTCAAGATCGTGGAACTGGTTTGGCATTGTCTGTTCCTAGAGTGTGACTGAGCACCCAGCTCAGAGTACCCAGCTGGCTTTATGGCCATTGCCTAAGTCACAGTCTCCTGGTTTCTAGTCTGATGCTCTGCCCACTTCACCAAACTGGTTCTCATATATATATGTTATATATTTTTGTGCTGGCATGTGTGTGTGTGTGTGTGTGTGCGCGCGCACACGCTGAATATATTCTGTTGTGTACTCGGTTCTTTAGGCAATGAAGAGTCAGATTGTAAAGATAATAGCAGGTTTATTGCAGACAATCGAATACATATCATACAGCAAGCAGAATCACGATCGAAGCCAGCAATACTGCTGCACAACAGGCTTATATACAGAAGGGCCTCCAGGAGGCAGCCAATAGGCAATTAGACATTTCCCCATGCTGAAGACAGAACAATGTTAAGCTTAATACATTGCATGCTCCTCCCCTAACATCTAATGTAATCCATGTGAAGGTCCTTCTCCAGACTTTGGGCTGTCCAGACAGATGCAGAGGAAGCCTCACTCGCTTAAAATGTTTATCTGTAATCAAACAGATAAAAGGCAGTAAGCCAGAACATAATCTCTATGTGCTATATTTAAATATTTTGAGCCTCCATTGCCAGCCTGATGTCCTCCAAATCAGGGGAAACTAGCTTAGAACCTGAGAATGGGACAAAAAGATGATTGGCTGTAATTTAGATTAGAATTATAACTCAACTAGCATCCTTGTGTAGGTTTCTGATAATGGTTGCAATGATACTGATTGTTTTGCTTCTTCCTCCCACCCCTCTCTTCTCCATTTCCTGATTTTGATTAAGGCTGGTCTTTGTGAAACAGAGCAAGAGCAGATGAGGAAAATTCTCTACCAAAAGGAATCAAACTATAACAGGCTGAAAAGAGCTAAAATGGATAAATCGATGTTTGTAAAAATCAAGACTCTGGGCATTGGTGCTTTTGGCGAAGTCTGCCTTGCTTGCAAAGTGGATACTCATGCGCTGTACGCCATGAAAACATTGAGGAAGAAAGATGTGCTCAATCGTAACCAAGTGGCTCATGTCAAAGCAGAAAGGGATATCCTTGCAGAGGCAGACAATGAATGGGTGGTCAAGCTCTACTACTCCTTCCAAGATAAGGACAGCCTGTACTTTGTGATGGACTACATCCCCGGAGGAGACATGATGAGCCTGTTGATCCGAATGGAAGTCTTCCCAGAGAAGCTCGCTCGGTTTTACATTGCTGAACTAACTTTAGCCATAGAAAGTGTCCACAAAATGGGATTTATCCATAGGGACATCAAACCTGATAATATCCTGATTGATCTGGATGGACACATCAAACTGACTGATTTCGGCCTCTGCACTGGATTCAGGTGGACACATAACTCAAAATACTATCAGAAAGGTAGGGTGCTTATATAGATTTAAAAAGGAATAACTAATCATAGTAGGCTTTGACATTTTGGTTACTAAATTGCCACTTTGCAGAGTATAAGAACCAGATTTCTGTTTTGCAAATGGGCAATCTAATTGTCTTGCACAGAAAAGAAGAAGGATTGGGTGCAGAGTTATATAGTAGACGTATGCAGCTGAGCTGCAATGCAGCGACTCTCTTAAATTTGACCTCTACCTTGGAAGGCAAAGCTAGCTGAGAACTCTTAAGAATTAAGGTCTGAATTCAAATGGAGACTGCCAGATTGGGGAAGGCTAAAGTAGAAGAATATATGACACAGCAGTTTAGAAGAAACATTCCTGAAGAATACTCATAAATACAGTAGAAATTAAAGATAGTGTTCCAAGGTTTGTTTATTGTAAGAATGTATATCTCACTTGTTAGGCAAATTCTTTGAATGGCTTCCAAAACATTGAAAATATTATATCAATATTTTTAAATGGAACCGTGTAAAAGATCTTAAAAGACATAAGAAAGGCAATACCCTATGGGGTTTTGGGAAGTAATTTCAAGTAGAGAAAGCAAGGAAAATATCTTGAAGAAGCAGGGAATTTTTGATAAGATTTTAGTGAGATTGAAGAGTAGAGGAAAAAGAGGGTGGGCTAGGAGCAGACACAAAATCAGTACAGGTAGTCCTCAACTTACAATCATTCATTTAGTGACCATTTGAAGTTATAACAACACTGAAAAAGCGACTTGTGATCCCTTTTCACACTTACGACTGTCTGTCACATGATCAAAATTTGGATGCTTGGCAACTGGCATTTACTTGAGACAGTTGCAGTGTCCTGAGATCATGGATCCCTTTTTTGCAACCTTCTGGCGATCATAATCAGTGGGGAAACCAGATTCACTTAACAACCATGTTACTAACCTAACAACTGCAGTGATTCACTTAATGGCTGTGACAAGAAAGGTTGTAAAATGGAACAAAACTCTCTTAACTGCCATGCTTAGCAACAAACATTTTGAGCTCAATTATGTTCATAAATTGACCACCTGTTTACTGATTAAGGCGCAAGGGAACAAACTGTTAGATATTTACCTTTTTATTTTAGAAGCAGTATTCTAAAAAGAAATAATTGAACCAAGGTGTTCAAATCGAATCTTTAATCATTTATTAAAATTATATGCCATCCATCTCCCTCTGCAAAGCAATTCTGTCCTTTGGGCCACAAAATACACCAATAAAATACATAGACTTATAATTATTAATAACACTTGTAAAAATGCAATAAAATTACCTAAAATATCCTATTATAGTAACTGAAGTACAAATAACAGTAGCAATCACCAAAATTGTTGCGAAATTTCAACCATAGCTAGGGTAGATACAACAAATGATAGCACACAATCAGACAACCTGGAAAAAATGTCAGGGTCAGAGAGAGGTTTTGATGTTCAAACTGAAGGTGTACCTTGCCTTTAACGTAAGTCATAGTTTTTGGACATACTTGATGTCCCAGAGCTTATTTTTTAATAAAAGACTGAAAAGCTGTGATTTCTTATGGCCCCTAACAATTATGAAACACTCTTTTTAACAAATTAGCAACGAAAAAATGTTAAAATTGCAAGAAAAATGAATTACATCATAGTTAGAATACTGTATGACGATTCACTTTGAATAATGTCAGTTTTTATTTTGTAACTTGGGAAATGCTTGTATGGATCTTTGATTGTAATCTGCTTTTCTGTTTGTTTTGGTTTTTCTTCTTTTGAAAGGGAGTCACATCAGGCAAGACAGCATGGAGCCAAGTGATCTTTGGGATGATGTGTCTAATTGTAGATGTGGAGACAGATTGAAGACCTTGGAGCACAGAGCTAAAAAGCAACACCAGAGATGCTTGGCCCATTCCTTAGTTGGCACTCCCAACTATATTGCGCCAGAGGTTCTTCTACGTAAAGGTAGACTATTTTTATCTTTGTTATGTATACAGTATGTCACAAAGACTCTGTTGCATTGAGTCCTGCTTTTCTATCCTATTTAATATCTTAACTCCAGCTGTTAATTCATTCATTAAACTGTTATTTACCATGTGAAAGTATAAATATGTCGTCCCTATTTAGATAAAGTCTTACAGCTTATAAGATGTTTAGCTTTTCTTACAAAAAAGATAAAATTACAGAAAACTCATAATTGACTTTCAGATCTAGACAGTTTTCCATGTCACTGATACATAAAAAAGACTTGGGCAGAACCATTTTTACAACAGATATTTGGTGAAACAGATGACAACATTCAGGATAGGTGAAATTTTATAAAGAATACAACGCTTTGTATGTTTTCTTAGCATTGCAAGTTCAGTGAATAAAATAAGCTGAATATTCTGGAATGCAGATTTTGCTTTCATTACGGGGCTCTAAATGATCCTTTTCAGTTATTTTGTTTTTTAGATTAAAAGATTTAATAAGCCTGCATATAATGGGATATACATTATGGTGGTAGTGATGAAGGTGATGTTTATGATCATGATCTTCAAACTTAGCACGAAACAATGAAAACATACACTATATTTTTTTCTGCTTACCTTTCAGGATATACTCAGCTTTGTGATTGGTGGAGTGTTGGTGTAATTCTCTTTGAGATGTTAGTGGGGCAGCCTCCATTTTTGGCATCTACTCCTACAGAAACTCAGCTAAAGGTATATTCACTGATTGTTACATTTATTTATATTTATATTTATATTTATGGTGTGTGTGTGTGTGAATGAGTGTGTGCAGATAACACTACCATACATTAAAATCATCTCAGAAACAGCCAGTAGACCAATAGACTATTACAACCAAATGTCATTATTGTAGGACACAAACCAAATAAAGCCCTCCAAAGTATATCAAAAGATGCAGTAATACAAGAAAAAATAGAGGTCATCTACAACATAGAATGTAAGGATTGTAATAGCCACCATGTAGGTCAGATAGACAGAATACTGCAGAATGTATCCATGGACACCAATTAGCAGTCAGAAGTTCCAATGAAAACTCCTTAATCTCTCAGTACATGGACAGTCTCAACTATGATTTCAACCTGGAAACTCTGAGTATATCAGACCAAGCTAAATTCAAAACTGCTGTGGAATTCCTGAAAGCTTGGCATTCAGACAAATCAGTCATCAGTAGACACAGAGATATAAACCATGTTTACACACCATTCAAAACAGACAATTCAAAGTTAAAAAGGAAACCAAAAGATCAAAATACACTCTCCCTAGCAGCCAATATTCAGATAAATAGGGATTAGCACCAGGCAAGAAACAGAAAATAACACCCCAATCAAGGTACCACTAACAAAAAAACCTGCATCCCCACCAACACTGGCAGAGCAAGCTATTGTATATAAATGAAGCAAACCTCATAACTAGCACTGATGATGTTTTCTAGTTGGGTAATGAAACATCAGCAAGCAAACAACCAAGCTCAGAGAGTGCAAAGTTCTCCACATTTTCACCCTGACCTACATAAATTCTTTCCTATTGATTATTATATAATTGTATTATCCAGGGACAAACTTAAAACTGTTCTTTTTTCCACACAGACACATATACCTGTTCACCCTAACAGGATTTATTGTTATTGAATATTTAATTAAAATAGCTTCATATGTGAGTTAATATATATATATATATCCTGTGTAAGATTGCGAGTTTCTTGGCGACGTTTCGGTGAGGTCTCACTCACCATCTTCAGGCTGGTGCCTCTGAC
>JANHFO010002607.1:54818-70740 GCA_032468095.1 Pareas carinatus
GGGTGAAGAGGGATAGAAGGTAGGTAGGATTGATGGGTAGGGGAGGGGGAAGGTGGAAACGGGAAGGGTGGGAGAAGGGGTTTTAAAATGTTCTTTTTCTTGTCTTTTTTTTACTTTTTGTACTTATAAAACATTTTTAATAATAAAAAAAGAAATAGAAATTTGGGCTCCGTTGTGGTCATAAGTAGCGGATCACCTGATAGAAAGATGGAGTTACTGTTTGTTCATTAAGTTTCTCCAGCATCTCTCCTTTTAATTCTGGATAGGTGGCATGTTCCTTTGAAAGAATTGACCTATGACTTTAGAGGCAAGTAAATATCATGCCTAGAAGGAAGTTGGTCTTTGCCTAGCTTTAGTTGAAGTGCCAGTTCTGTCTTAATTTAGTTATTTATTATTTATTCATTTAAATTTTTCGGGTCTCCCCGAAGGGACCCAGCCATTTAAAAGCAAGTTGTAAGTTAGACATACAAACACATTTTAAGAAATAGTTAAAAATAACATAATTTCTGTGGCTAAATTTAAAAACCGCAATGTAAAACCAATTTAAACCAAATCTAAAATTTAAAATATTTAAAATTAATAGCATATTTAAGCAGGGAAAAGGTGTGATTAGGCCTAACTGGCCTGGATAAAGTGATAGTTTTTCATGGCACAGCGGGAAGCACGGAGGTCTGAGATAGTGCGAATCTCTGGGGGGAGGTCGTTCCAGAGGGTGGGAGCCGCCACAGAGAACCCCCTCGATTAATGGGTTAAGTAGTTTGGCCATTATGGAAAGCTCCACTTGGGCTCCTTCCTTCTCCTTCCTTCTTGGCCCTCACCCATCATCAGGCCAATACAGCTGCCTATCAAACAACAGTCATTAATCGAAAAGGGAAGGAGGAGTGGAAAAGAAAAGATGGCTGCCACTATAGACCTTGTGAGAAAGAAGCTGAATAAACAAAGCCAAAGAAAGTCCTGGGGTCAAAGAAAGAGACAAACTAAATGATAACCAGTCTTGATGAGGTGAGAAGCAACTGAGAAAACCTTGGAAGGAGGAGCATTTATTTCCTTCCCTTCCCTGAATAAGCATTCGAAAGAGGAGGAGATAAAAAGAAACCCAACCAGAAATAAACAAGCAGAAAGGGTGAAGAAAATTTCCAGTGCTTTGGGCCTATTGAGTCTGGATCATACTGGCTGTTCAGAAAAAGAACATGCAACGGCCACAATAACTCACACATTTATCATCATATGTCTAAAGTACTGTGATTACTGCTCAGAAGCCGCTGTTGTAAAATGAGGTAGCCTGCAGTTTGTCAGATAAAAGCCCTACACTGGCTTCTAGTAGGTTTATGGTTGCAATTCAAAGTGCTGATTTTAAAACAAAAAGTTCTATATACCATGCTTTCCATTTCCCCCCAAATGGAATCAATTTAACAATATTCTCTTGATTTTGGGAGGTGAAGGTGGCAAGGTGCTGGGAGCAGTGTTTTCCAATGACGGCTTCTAGTCTTATTCCCCATGCTAGTTTGACGTTAATCTTGACAGCATTCTGAAAACTGTTAAAAATAGAACTCTTCTAAAGAGTTTTTGGGGAACAAGGGAGTAGGTGCCTAGGTATGGTGGCTTAGACTATAACTGTTTTAATGAGTTTCATTCTATTTTATTGCTGTTTTATTATGGTTTATGTATTTTTTCAATATGTCTGGGAGCTGTAATCATGGCACCATACAGAATTGCCAAATGAATAGATAGATTCTCTTACTTCTGAATTAGTAAGCATCCTCTGAAATGACTATTATGCACAAAACAGTTTCTCCATATTCTTTATCTACCATGGAGTTCAAAAACAACAATATCAAGACCAATTAACAAGTGCTTTTGTTGACTAAATCCAAATCTGAGAATGGGTGTGACATTTTATCATTTTTAATGATGAAGAATCTGACATGACATAATAAAAAATTCATACAACAAATGATTCAGTTAATAAATCTTTTCTCATCAAATTTTCTCAGCAAACTCTGGCCTGTTCCATTTTAACTGCATTGCTAAGCGAGTTCTCCAGTTCAAGTAAAACCAGCAACATCGGATTAAGCATGGAGTTCCACGGCAATTGCAAACTAATATTTCAGGTAAGTATGTGTTTTTGTGTTTTCAAGAATAAAGTGAACAGGAAAAGATCCATCATATTGTAGACATATGGAAGAGAATGATGTACTATTAATACTCAGAAGGAATTAAATTTCAGGTTAGTAATTGTAGGGGTGCCTATGTGATATTTTTGTTTTTTTCCTTCTCTCATACATTTCCACAGTTACTCATATGAAAGTAATAACAGTTGAACTAGAATACATACTATAAGGAAAGGTTGCAAGTATTACCCAGAAAGTTATAGAAATAAAAATGGAAGGCAATCCAGAGAGTAGAATTCCTTTCCAAATAATAAGTGGCACAGTGATTAGAAAGCGGTATTGCAGGCTAATTCTGCCCACAGTCAGGAGTTCAATCCTGACAGGCTCAAGGTTGACTCAGCCTTCTATTCTTCTGAGATTAGTAAAATGAGAACCCAGACGGTTGGGGGCAATATGCTGATACTGTAAACCACTCAGAGGGTGCTGTAAAACACCATAAAGCGCTATATAAATCTAAATCTAAGCTATAAGAGCTTAGAGGAGCACAAGTTTGAATAAATTAAATACATGCAGACAACAAAAAAAGCTTTCGAGCAGCCATACCACTAATGAAAGTTTTTAAAAATCCAGCAATTAAAAACCACAAGACATCTTTACATGCTTTGGAAGCAAAGGGAGTTGGCTGAAACAAATAACTAGTTCCAGATGCTGTCCATCTAAGTGTTTTTAAAGGACTAGCATGTGAAATTGCTGATCTTCTAGGAAAAATATGTAGCATTATTCTACTCGTATTAGAGAACTGGAATAATCAAGGAAGTTACATGCCAGAAATTTAACATCTGTTCTGAATAAACGTAGAAAACATGATTAAAGATTAGAATTATCTATCATATAAAAAAAATAAGCTAAAGAAAAAAAGTAAGCAATTGTCTTTTAAGAGTAAATCCTGAATCCTGCCATATTAACTATATCCTAAGTGTCAGCAAAAGTATTTATTTGGCAGGGAAGCATATACAGTAAGTTCATTTTTCAAAAGCCTTTTGTTCAAACTCTAAAAATTCCTGGAAAACTTAATGTTACATACCCTGTTTTCCTGAAAATAAGACCCAACTGGAAAACAAGCTCTAGTATAATTTTTCAGGATGCTTGTAATACTCCCAAAATAATCCCCAGTTAAGATCATCTGCCAGATGGACGCATTTAGTACTGTATTTCTCTGAAAATAAGCCCTAACTGAAAAATAAGCCCTAATGAGTCTCTTGGAGCAAGAATTAATATAAGACCCAGTCTTTTTTTTCCAGGAAACACGGTATTAACAAACAGTGGAATTGTTTCAGTCTAAAGGGATGCGCATTGAGGGAAAAGTCAACAGCCCATATACACTACTGAACCTGGTAGTTAATTGATTTGATCTCAGCAAATGGCACTGATTGGCTCACAATTCAGAAACATGTATTATAATTAAAAACTTAAAAATGTAAAACAGTAATCACCATTAAAACACTCAAAAATAATAAAATGTCTAATTCAAGTGGATACAAAGCAAGACATCTGGCCTGTTCACAATATAACCAGGAGGTGGGGCCCTTGGCGCAGGTAGCGCCCCAGGCTCAGAAACAAAGCCAAGCAATTTCGATTTTTATTTTGTTTGGAAGTCTTCAAGGAAAAAAGTGAATAAATGCACTTCAGTTTGAAGAAGCATGAAGCAACTTTACACCCAACCTTACACATACATCGATGAAGCCAGATGTGTATTACTAATCATGAAGAAAATTATGCTGCAAATGTTAATGGTGATATCAACTTAGTGTGTGGCAGGTGTAAAAAAATTAACAAGTGATTTGAAAAGGCTAAAATATTTGGGACACTTTATAGGAGAGTAATACTGGGACAGGGTAATTTTTCCAGCTCCTGCTTGTGAGCCCCCCAAAACCGGCTGGTTGACAACCAAGAAAAGCAAAGGCTGAAATATGATTGGTTTTAAACCCATCGCGGCCACAATTATGTCCTTTTGGCAAACTACTAAGAGAAGGTCTTGTCATCAGCAAACCTGATACATGGATTCAGGAGAGAAAGAAAGGAAGTACTTCATGCTCAGAGGCAGAGGTATATCAATGGCATTGTGTGTTGCAATGCCACATGAGCAGATGGCGGAATTACACTCCTTCCCCTCATTGTAGATTTCCTATAGGCTTGTAAGATACAGCATACTGGACTAGATGATGTTTTGATGCGATCCATATACGATTCAGCTAAACTTCCCAGGTGAAAAAAGCTAAGTGTTTTTTCAGTAGCAAATGCATCATTTCTGTGTTAAAGATTCAGTCCACGAAGGACAGAGTTAGATTGGTCTGAGAGATGTAATTAAAATGTTTAATTTGATTTGCATACTCATTTACATTATGCAAAATTGAAAGATTCTTAAAACATCTGGTCTTTATTCTGCACAGGAGGATGACCTCCGTCAGATCTTTATGCTCACAGTAGAGGTACTACAGGAATTCAGCCGGCGTGAAAATCTTAATGCTCAGATGTCTTCGGTCTTTCAACGTTACCTTGCACTAGCCAATCAGGTCTTAAGCTGGAATTTTCTTCCTCCAAATTATATCCTTTTGATCGTTTGTCAAAATTCTGTGAAAGTATATCTCAGCTTCAGTAGTGTTAATCCTATAAAACAGGAGCAATATCTTAAATCTAAAGAAAATTAAAATCTGAGTATGCTGGAAGGTTAACACAGATATAGTGATTATTCCAAGGTGAATTTATTCTTTTCTTACCCAGAAATATCTCATTTACTTATAAATGTTGTTTACTGCACATGAAAAAACTAGGTATCTTGTAATAAAGATTGGTGGATTTATTAACAGGAAGATATGAATATAAAACATAATATTTATTATTGTTATTACTATTCTAATAAGCAAAGTTATTCTCTAAAGCTTGTCTTTTTATAGCAACATAAAAGTAGAGGCCAGATGCCCCATAGTTTAAGCTTCTGAAATAGCCCATTGATAAAAGTCTGAGGGGACATTAAAAAAGACAGGCACACAGGAAGAGAATATGGAACAAAAATGGTGACCTCTGTTAAATAATCTACGAGAGGGGATACTTTAAAATCTCCCTTCAGATCTCTCTTTCCAAGAGTTCACCAATAAAGATCTTTTACATTAGACTGCTATCAGTTTGGTTGAACTTCTTGACAGCCCTTGTTTATCAGCTAGGAACCTCTTGGCTGCTCTGCCAAAAAGTTTCACTTCTGCCCAGCCCTAGGAATAATTAGACCTGGTGTCTGGATAGTAGTGTACAAAACTAAGAAATACCAAATTTAATAATTCTTCAGCCAGTCCTAAAGCACAAGGGACAGTTATGTAATTAAGCAACCCTCAGTGCAGCAATAGTCTTAATAAAATTATCTTATTATATAAAATCTTAGACTGTTACATAGTTATAAAAGTGCACATATTGGGAAAAGGGACTATAGCATATAGGGAAAAGCAAACAAAACAGTGAATGCATATGCAGAATTGTAAAGAAGATCAACACAATTAGTCTAGCCTGGTCTGGTGCTTGATCCTTTCTTGAATAAAATCTTGACTTTCACAGTTCATAACTAGGGGTCTAGTTAGAGGTAGCATGTAAATCTCCTGATGGAACACTTATATGCACCTCTTCTCTGTCTGTATATTTGTCTCTTTTTAGCACCATCCTCAAGTTCTACAGAATATAGAGGAAACGTGAAAGCTAATTTGTCTGTGAAGATTGTTTTGTCCAACAAAGCTCAACCTTGGATGTTTTGGATCTAGATAGCAAGTAAAAAATTAAAGCCATCTTAGTCATCCTTGATAGAATTCTAAAGATGCAGTCTATTTTTTTCCAAGTTATGACATTATTCAAAAAGGATTACACGGCTTTTTAACGGAACAAAAGCTGGATTGTTTTTATTCTGGCTTCAAACTGTGGGTCCAACTTATCAGACACTTTAGGGGGCACTGTTGTGCCATATCAAAAATACAGAGATTTGTCTTCTTGCTTTACACCAACAAAATAATTTTGAGAGCTGGAATAGCTTCCTAGTGTAGAAAGACTACAGCATTTGAAACTGTTTGGAACCAAAGGCAGTGAAGGGAAAAATAATAGAAGTTTATAAATAGAAGCCTTATGTAGATATTCCTCTAAATGAGGGGAGATTCAAGGTCGACAGAACAAAATGCTTTTTCACAAACTGCATAAAGTGTGGAATCTGTTGCCAGCAGTTGTAATGGCAGTTAATTTGGATGCTTTTAAAAATGGACAAGGCATGAAGGATCAGTGGCTGGTGATAGCCATTTACTACTTCCTGAATTATAGACAGCATGTCTTAGATACAGGTTAACAAGAAACAATATTGCAAGAGACTAAGTTTCTACAGTTCAGGCTTTATTTTTATTGTTTATTATTTGTAAGATTCATATACTACTCTTCCTCCAGGAACTCAAGGTATGATGTGTAGTACCCCATTCTTTATCTCCCCCCACAGCATTCCTTTTAGTTTGGTTAGGAAGGGGGAGAACGACCCAAAGTCACCCGTTGGGCTTACAGGTCTGAAAGTGGATTTGGACCCTGGGCCTTCTCCGCCCTAGTCTAATACTTTAACTAGTACATGGCAGTTTGGATGAACTTCCCAAGTAATCCCTATCACAATGCTGGATTAGATGGGATTCTTTAACACATTTCCTTTCATAACTCTCCTAATTCTTGATTCTTTTTCTTCTTCAGAAAACAGATCAATTGAAAGGGAATTTGATGTGTATAAATTGATGCAAGCCTTAATACTAAACATTGAAAGTATAATGCTATAACTGTCACAGTGAAGAGGTACAATGTTGGCTTACAGGAAATAGCAATAGCTATTATAGGACTTTTATGTTGTGTCTCCTTATTTAAAATTATTTAAAATTAAAATACTACTTTCAGCATTTTGAAATTAATACCGTGTGTGTGTATCAGCATTTAATATAGTGTACTTTAGTAGAAAGGTTGTACTTAAGACTGAGTAATAGACAATTATTACTAAGCATTTATTATTTTATCATTATTTAATAAATATTACCTTTGATGCTTTTCAAAGTAATGAGCAGGTTGCCTGTGCAAGAAAATTATTGTCAAGTATAAACAGGCAATAAAAATAGAGGGAAACAGAAAAGAAAGAATATTTCATTCACCATACATACTTAACCAAGTCTAAGCCTGTGTATCAGAATTTACAGGCAAAGCTTAAAGCTTGCGAAAAGTTGAATTTTGGATGCCTAATGTTAGGCATAACTTTGGGGCAGCAGTTTTAAGGAGAAAGTTGTAAAACAAAGAAAAAAGTTTAAAAACAAGATGTAAGAGAAGGGAAGTTCACAGAGAAAACACCAACAGAATTTAGAGTCAGCTGTGTGTCTAAAGGAATGCAGAAGGTGAATAAAATAGTTTATTAGAAGCTTAAACTGTTATACTTATTTTTTAGAATGATTGGTATTCAACTACAAAACTAGTTGAATTCTATTGTTCCATGTGGTGTTTCCTCCTCCCCACTAAACAAATTAAATATCTAATGTTACATGAGATTCGATAATGTACTCATTGGTGTTTATTTGTTAATTTTTAAGATCCTTCAAAAGTTGTACATGAATCCTTAGTCGGATTGATATGCTGTTTTTACCAGATTTATGTGTAATTTAGTGAATAGCCAATGCATATGCATTCTGGATAATTGTCCTATGTTTAAAGTATTCATAGGTTTGCAACTTTGGAGTAGTGCTTCATGTAAATGCACAAAACAATATGTTTGTATTTTTACATTAATTTTCTGTGTGTACTAATATCCTTTGGTTTATAGGATTGCCTTTATCTTTTAAAGACTATTCCTATGTAAAGTTATTAGCAAAGAAACTTAATCAAAATTAGTGTGACATGTGTGCATGAGGTTGGGATATAAAGTTCCAGATTTAAACTGTGTATCCATTATCCCCTGCTGTGAAGTGTGTAGACACGCATGCATATGTGTAATTGATACATTTTTTAATCTAACAAGAAGCTAAACTCAGTTGAATCCTTTGAAGTATGTAGGATATGGTGGGAGGTTTCAAAGACTTAAATTACCATTCAACATCTGAGAAAACTAGCCAAAAGCATTTTAATATTCAAAGCATATTTTGCACAGGTTTGATACCTGTTGAATGTGGTATCATTTTTGTTCCTTGTCTCATTGGGAAGATTATTACACGGTTGCACCACTGTGGAATGTTTTGTCATTGTGATCAAACTGTTATCTGGCATTCCTAGGGTGTTCTTTTTTGCAGTACAATGTCTTTTATTCCTTGTCCTCATGCATGAATTATGCTGTGTATGTGAAGAGGCTTAAAATTTGTTTCCATTGCATTCTTTCTGAATGGGACCTGTTGTATCAGGGATTTAAAAAAAAGAAGGCCAAATTGGAATGTTGTTGTTGACCTTGACACCAGACAACTAGGCAGACATTATATAGCCATGTTTGAATCCTCACAAAATGTGATGTTAAAGCCAACAGAGTCCTGGCGTGAGACCCTCTTGGACAGCAGAGTAATGGAGCTTTTCTTTACAGTAAGTTTCCATTGTTCTCTTTTGCTAGTTTAGTAGCAACAAGGCTACAGCTCCCATCACTTCATTTCTCAGAGTGTTGGATTTTTCCCTCTCTTGGATCCCGTAGGAAGACTTCAGGTAAGAGTAGCATAAGTCATACTCCTATGCTCCCCCAACACAACCAATTAAATGTTTTAAACCGATCGGTGTTTTGTATTAATTCTTCTGCATTGCGTTCATTTCATTTAATAATGGCTGTGATTTAAATAGAACAGGTGGTGATTCGAAGTCTTTCAGCTACTCAAACCTTCAGTATTGTTGGTCAAATAAAATTTCTCTAGTTGATTGTAAAAGCAGATTAATCATGCCTGCTCTCGCCTTAGGCACTATGCAAATAGAGTCAAACAAAACTAAAGGGAGATTAAAGCTGCTTCCCATTTGGCAGCTTCCTACATAGATAATGTTTCCATTTAGGAAACCTATGTTTATTCTGGCATGTACCTTAAGAGTGCCTGCATGATGCATGTGGCTTTTCCTCTGTGATCTTAGTTCTATGTAAGAATTTGTGGCATTTCATGTGAACGAGCCTGTGGTGCCTGAGTTAAGAGCTCTCTATGAAATGTTCAATCCAGTCACCTGTAAGTTAAATATACAGGAGTAGGAAATCCAGATTTAACTAAGATCAATATTCAGCAAAGAAAACAAAATTCAGAAACAATCACCAAGCATAGCAGAGATAGTGTAACGGTCATATTAGGTTTAAAAATTAAGCCAGGGTGAGGGAGAAATTGAATAAAATATAGGGAAATGATGTAAAACAAGATAAAAGTAGTAGGTGTTTAAATACACGGAATTGATGTGGATTTTAAAAAGGTTTTACTTGTTAAATAGAAACAACATATAAATAATAATTCAAAATACAGTAAAAAGCTAATTAAAATGAATTAAAGCTAAAAAAAAAACCATATAATATTACTCTAGAATTAGTTCAGTTCTTTAGTATATTATTAAATCTAAACAACATAGAAATTGCTCCATCTTCTCATTTGTACAGTATAAAGATATTTCAAAAATGGATAGGGAATACCTCTCCTGAATTCACTTTTTCAACATGATGAGTGTAAATGTTCTCCACCAAGGTATGATAATTTTCTATGAATTAATGGAGAAATGGACCTTGTTTTAGCATTAGACAATTGCCTTAGGTAATCTATTTTGAATGATAAACAACAGCTGTTGTCCCCCCATAAATTAAATGACCTAGCTAGAATGTAAGATTATTGCTTCTTAAATAATGGATGTGTTTAAGACTTTTTTAAAACAAAATACTTTTATATAATGTGCTAATTTTCTCAAAACATTTAGTTATGGATATGTAGTTATTTGTAAGTTTTTTTATCTTGCTCAGGCATTTTTGAAAAAATAAAAAACACTTGCTGGCAGACCACTTAACAGCTGCACACATATGAACAGCTGTCTAGACAACCAGACAGTTGGTGCTGTCAGCTGGGACCTCCTCAAGCAAAAAAGCTTTTAGGTTTACAGGTTAACCCTTTCTAATGAAATTCTTCATTGGCAAGTCTTTGGGTTAAATACCTTTGCTTGCTGATAAAGGAACTATTTTTTAAATTAAGTATTGTTTTCATCAGATTCATGTTTTCCAATAAACATCAACTCCATATTAATGGAATAGGGGTTCATAATAACAAGGGTTCAAATCTCCAGTATACTATCTCCTACATATGGTTATAAATCCCTCATTTAGAGTGGATTTGCTGCATTTGTAACTCAATTTAAATGTATTTCTTGTCAACAAGATCAGTAGTGAATTCAGTTTTTAAAATAATTACATGTGCCTTTCATTATTATATAGAGAATAAATTTTAGTTTGTAGGTATTAACTTCTAGTTTTTTGTGAAGTTAAACTTCATGTTTTCTGTATAAATAAAAATATATAGTCTCCATTTTAACAACTACATATTTTGCTGTAGGTATAACAACTGTACATTGCATTTTGTTGTTGACTTTCTATATTAAACACTGTATTGTTAGTTTATAAAACATGTTAAACACATGTAATAATACATTACATATATGTACATATTACATAATATTAACAATAAATAGTAATTTAATATCCCTTTAAATTGATTTTGAGCCTAGTGTTTGTTAGGTTATAATGACCATTCAAAATATTAAATTTATTTAAACAAAGACAAAACAGTGTTATCCCATATTATTTTACAACAATAAATCCTAAAAGCATATCAAAATATTGAATTTAAAAATTCTGTTGTGCATCCAAGGTTGTCTTTTAAAGATTGGTCTTGATGTCCACACTTGCTATAAATATTCAGTGTACAAATGATTGATCTATAGGAGTGATTTATTGTCCGTGAGGATCCCTTAAGAAGGCTAGTGCCAAAAAGGAGAGCAGTCTTGCAGACAGAAACAATAGGATCGAGACTAAAGAGGTTTGGAAAGTTATAAGATTTTGCTTCAAAGAAATGCATTTGGTTTCTTGAGTGTTTGGTGTTTACCTCTACTAAAGAAGCATCTATATAATCTTGATTGAACTTGTAGACTAACTTTAGCTAGGCACTGTAGCCCAGGCATAGTTAGCATAATAGAGATGGCTGTCATTATTGCTGTTTTTAGAAGGAGCAGCATGTCTGACTGACTGGCAACTGTTTCCCTCTAAGACTGAAAATGCATAGACAGTTTAACATGTAGGTAGGTCCTTGGCTTTGACTAATTTAATATGACTGTTTTGAGTTGGTCTATTGAAGTGGCAGTTTGCATACATACCAAGGAATGAGTACCGATACACGAGATACTAGGAAAAGCTGTTTATGTGGGGGATGTGCATGTGCGCCTGCTCACGCTCTTTAGGAGTGTGTCATGTGATTATGGTAAAAGAACATCTTATTTCTTCTCCCCACCTCCTCATGTGGTGTTAACCCTCTCACTTCTGAAAAGGTGCATCGAAAAATTAGAGAAGACACGGATATGGCACAAGACTCTTTGCAGTGTTTAGCCCAGCTAGCCTCTCTTCATGGGCCAATCTTTCCAGATGAAAGCTCTCAAGTTGATTATTTGGCTCACTTCATTGAGGGATTGCTCAATACTATCAATGGGTAGGTAATATGCTTACTTCCTAGAATTTGGGATTGCTGGGGAAGGGAGGTGGGACTTGTGTTCGGTCGTTTGAAGAACAGTTTGAAGAGCGGCAGAGCACTACAACCTAAAGATATCTTTCTGAGCAGTACTGAAATGCTTTTAAACTTTACAATAAAGTTTTTGGGCTTTTCTCTTTTTTTAAAAAATATTTTGTCTACAGGATTGAGATAGAAGATTCTGAAGCTGTGGGCATATCCAGTATAATCAGCAATTTGATCACTGTATTTCCTCGCAATATATTAACAGCCATTCCAAATGAACTTTTCTCTTCATTTGTTAACTGCCTCACACATCTCACTTGCTCTTTTGGAAGAAGTGCTGCCTTGGAAGAAGTTGTAAGTAGCAATTTTAATTTGGTGAGGTTCTTCCAAAGTGTTGAAATTTTAAAATACTTTTAGTTTTATGTAATGTCTAGCTTATAGTACTACTTTCCCCCTCAGTACTCAGTTGATTTGTAACGGTTACAGTGAGCTGCATCCTTTTCTGTGGTCCTGTTTTGTTTTACGAAGAAATTTAGTTGGTTTAAAGGCTCCTAATGAAGCAAAAAAAATCACCCTGAGTTAGAGCGATGTAATTAGATATAGAACTGGCAATTCTGCAGCAAACTACATATTTGTTGCGTTTTGATATTTTCCTCAATATAATATTAGCATGAACAAAATGAAGTTTTGAGATAGCATTATGGTACCCCAATTAGTACATTTTAGTTTCTGTTATAATAATGCTTTGTGTGGGGGATTATATGCGCATTATTGGATACAGCAGGTTGAACTGGATAATTTCCCACATGTGAACATTTTTGTTGCCGTTACTGCATTATTCTTTATAAGGTAAAGCAATTAACTAAAAAGAAATAAGTAAATCTGAATACCCTAGAGATCATATTGAAGATATTTTTGTGTATAGTGGTTTATAGTTGTAACTGTATTTATAGGGAAATACAAAACAGTAAGAGTGAAGCATGAAAATTGGTAACATGGGCTTTTTTAAATCTGAGCTTCTAGTGCTAAAGAATCTGTGTTTGGTCACTAATCTAATGGAATTTTTTTTTCATTTTATTGTTTTTTTCCCTATAAAGCACACTTCAGATCTCTCTCATCTTGCATTTTTCTTTACAATGTCCGATACATTTTATCTCTAATTTTTCTCCACTATTTTCGTGATACAAGTTTCATGTCATTGTCCCAAATAAGCTTCTGCTCATGAAATCATCAAAAGTCTGAATAAAAGAACTACATACCTTTTATGTAACATCTAATTTGGCCTTCTAGAATTGTCTTCAGCTTTTGCTGTGTAAAAAATAAGATTTTAGGAGTAAGAGGTGGTTTTCAAACTATTCCACTTTTCAAATTGAGCAGAACAAATCAAGGATAATTGTTGGATGGAGCAACTACTCCTTTGACTGGATTTGACAGAGCTGACCATTTTCCCTAATCTGCACTGGACTATAATAGTGAATTTTTAAGAATGGGTTAGAATAAAAGGGTTTTTTTTAACAGTTGTGAATTTTGCCTTGAGATTGATATCTTGAATAAAGTGTAAATAATTCATCATGATTACCATCATTTAGAATAGATTGTCTTCAGAAATTCTGAAAGCCATCTTATCCTCACAGTGCTGAAAGCAATTAATAAAATATTTGCTTTTAATTTTAGAATTTAATTTTAGATATGTAATCATTGTGGCCTTTAGTTTCCTGGTTTTGGCACACATGGCTATATATCAAACACCAGATGGGTATAATGTTTACTGCAGAGGAGTCTGCACGGACAGTTCTCTATACTTTGTTATAGGTTTGGGCCAGAAGTGTTTTAAATGTGTATTCTTCTTAAGTATGTGAAGAAGTGATATAGTACACTTAATGTATTTTTTCCATTTGCAAGTGCTAGTACTCTAATATTTATTCAGTATTGCATATGTTTTCCTGGTTTGGTCACATATTGATGAAGACAAGTTTATGGGATATCTGTGCATTGGAATCTAGGAGAGATGGGTGATGTTTCACATCCAATTCTAAATGGATGCTTCAGATGATACAGCCCACTGTGCCCAGAAAAAGATGCAGCTGCTTTAAAGAGTTGTAGATAAATACAATGTATGTGCCTCTAAATATTCAAAATAGCTTTTTCAAATCAGAACAGAAACTCCGTATAGTTCTAGAATCTAGTAATTCAGCTTTCTGCCTTACTTATGAATATTTCACATAGTTGTATCTTGAATGACTAAAGGAACATTTTTATTAGTCCTGATAATACTACACAGATTTAAAACAAAATAACAGAAAGTTTGCTCCTGCCTTACAGTATTGATTTTTGCTTTGCGTATTTAAGTACAAGAGAGAGAGAGTGAGTTTTAGTATTGTGCTTCAATTTTCCTCATCGCCTTTGACAGATCTTCATAAAGCAGTTAGCATGGAGCTAATGTCCCCAGCACTCTTGCTAGCAAGAGGCAATTATCTTCCCACATTCTTCTTAAATAGCGAAGGATTTTTGCATTGCACTGAGCTTTGTAGTAATCAGACGCATGAGCCTGTTCCAAAGCTCCGTATAACAGAATTACCCCCAGACCATTCCACTCATAGAATCATTAGAAACATTTTGTCATGTTGTCTGAGAAAACAAACATTGGGATGGATGTGAATTGAACCATGCTGATTTCGCTAGCTATGAAACTTTGAAGTAATGGTGTAAGATATTCCTAAAGTCTTCTTGTGGCCTCTTCACTCTTGAAAATATACATCTAATGAGTAGTAAGTCCCATTACGCTACAGATTGCAGTGTGAAATTAATTGTTCATTAGTTTAAACAGTATGTAGAACTAACCAGTATGTAGGGAATTACCTATTTATTGTTTTGTGTGGCTTTGTGTATCAGTATTAATAGAAAAAAAAATTGTAGTAGCAGAAGATTTGTAAAAGAGATGTGGAAAACCTGTTATTTATTTATTATCTAGACTTTATCTGTTATTAGCTCTAGCATTGTAGCAAATCCAATGCTTACGTAGGATTTCATTCCTATTTATTAGATTTATATCCTATCCTTATTTTGTACAAGTCAAGGTAGCATGAGGTGCGCAGTATTCTCCTCCTATTTTCCTCACAACAACAACCTTATGTAGTGGCCTGAGTAAAAGTGACTTTTCAAAAGTTAACTCAGTTGACGTCTGAGCCTAAGGAAAGACTAGAACTCATAGTTTTTCCATTGCTAAACCAGCACTACATTAACCTGATTCTCAGTTTTTAAAAGAATGTAAAAAATTTTAAAGAAAAAATATAAAAAACATTTGATATAAGTAACATGCACCTAGAAAAATAATACCATCCTAATCAGGTTGACTCCATAGACTAAACATTTGTTCTGTGTATTGATACAAAATTTTGAAACAATGAAATAAAATTGAGTCTTTTCTTGTACTTTTCAGAATAGTAATTTCTAATACAATATTCCAGTTGCTTTGTTTTGAGTTTTTTTAAAAAAATCAATTTTGTACAATTTAGTTTGCTTATAGACATATATGCTTGGATATGCAATATACAAAAGAATAGGCAACACTCATACATTTTTGGATTGAGTTTGCTCTAGTCTCAATTTCTGTTACAGACAGATCTATAAACTATTATAATAAATTCTAAATAACACAGGCAAGAAAAAAGTTAACAAAAAGAAGAAGCCATAAACACTGTAGTATATTAAAACCATTTTTGCCCTTCTCTAGATTTTGTTCTTTGCTGTATCAAAGAGATACAGGAAGCATTGCTTTTCAGAAAAAGAGAATTAACAAGGATCAGAGAACACATTTGTCATGTGAAATGTTGTGAATCTAAAATGCTATCAGTACCGACAGTTCTTCTTCTGTTCCTTTTGCTTTAATCATTTCCATGGACTTCTGAAAAGGAAAGTCTTGTCTGTATTTTTTCAACCTTTCAGGGCAGAATTTTCAAATTGTATTTCCTGGAACTATGACCATTGATTCTTTTTTTTTTTATAGAAAAAGTTTTTATTAGACAACAATAAACAAAATTATAGCTTACAATATGTGGAGTTTTCAGT